>JASDQU011027281.1:34000-46044 GCA_032191745.1 Picea mariana | reverse complement strand
CATATTTCCTAATGCACATCCATCACAAGCAACCTTCTCATTTTTTAACATGGGAAGTCCTTCAACCATATTCTTTTCTGTAATAACAATAAATCATGATGATTGATGTGTCCATACCTTTGATGCTAAAGAATCTATGCTGGCATAGTGGCAAAAGTCAGTGCATGATGTGCTTTGCTGGTAACATCAAGTTTGTATAGACCTCCTGCTCTGACTCCCGTTGCAACAATTTGGAAGTGGTCCAGCAGATCCTTCACTATGCAATAATTTTTTAAGAATTCAACCTTTAAGTTCTGATCTGTAATGGTGGACACAGAGATCAAATTTTTCTTTATTCCTGGCACATACATCACATTGCGAATGTGATGAACAATACCATTCGACAATGTCACAGGAATGTCTCCATATCCCTTGATCCAATGAGCGTGGTCATCTCCAAGATATACGTTGGCACCATTCTGTGTTTCTTTAAACTTAACATACCAATTTTTATTACAAGTCATATGTGCTGATGCTCCGAAATCCACAAACTAGGCATCAGAATCATTCGTTTCAGCAGATAAAGCAGCATTAGACACAAACAACCTAAGATCCCGTGAGTCAAAATTCGGGGGTTCATCAATTTCATCACTAGCAATAAATAATCTGAGATCTTGATTTGAAGATTTTTCTGCATAATGACCTGAATGTGTTCTAGGTTTATTCATAGCATTATCACTTTTCTTATTATGACAATCTTTAACAATATGTCTAGGTCGACCACAATAAAAACAACTCTTTGACTCATTCCTATCAGATTGCATACCTTGATTTGAAGGTTGTCTTCTCTGCGATGAACTGCCTCTCTGCCATGAACCACCTCTCTACCATGCACTACCTCCTATGCCTCTTACTCCTNTTATGACAATCTTTAACAATATGTCTAGGTCGACCACAATAAAAACAACTCTTTGACTCATTCCTATCAGATTGCATACCTTGATTTGAAGGTTGTCTTCTCTGCGATGAACTGCCTCTCTGCCATGAACCACCTCTCTACCATGCACTACCTCTTCTGCCTCTTACTCCTGATCTCCCTCTCGCAGATCTATTATTTGACCACAGTGCCAAATCTTTACTCGGAGGCTTCAGATTCCCGCGCCTCTCTTCCTCTTGCAGCGAAATACCTGTCAGTTCTTCAAACGTAGGAGGTTTCTCCTTTGTTGCGAGACCTGTTATGAACATATGATAATCTTCTAGCATATCATTTAAGGTAATAGTGACCAGATCAGTGTTGGAAACAGTTTCCCTTATATTTATTAGCTTGTCTTTCACCTCTTTAATACGACCCAAAAATGAACTAACAGATTCATTTCCATCCATCTTAATGCCTAGCAGTTTAGTTTTCAGGAACAAAATGTGATTTGTGTTGCTAGTTTCATACAATGCTTTAAGCGCTGTCCATGTTGCAGCAAAAGTTGTAGCTTCTCTAATATGTGGAATTATGTTATCTTTATCAGACATGCGCAACAATACCTTTGTCTTGTTTTTGCGCTTCTCCCAATCTTGGATCTGTGTTGCTGTCGCACTTGCAGTCGTTTCAGGTTTCAGTTCAGTTCCCTTCGCAATGTTCCAGACACCATAGCCTTCCATGAGCGTCTGCGTCTTGAATTTCCAGTTAATGAAATTCAATCCATCTAACTTGTTGGCTTTGTTGAGGTAGGTCTCCGCCAGAGGATTTGCCATCGAAGTGAAACACTAAAGATATGCAACCTTCTGTCAAATTTTCTCCTATGCTGAGCAGTTCGTTGCTCTGCCTTCGAATCCACTAATCCAAGTATATCTCTATTCTCAACTTAAATCATGCATGCATCCACCTTTAAATCATACATGCATCCACCTTTAATATCCAAAATATCCACTTTATATATTAAAAAAATAATATAAATTTCTTAAAAAAAATTCCTTTCTTTTTTTCAAATACACATCCACTTTAATAAAAAAAAAAATAACTCTCTTCACTTCACGCTTCACTTAATAAAAATTATCCACTTTTTAATAAGAAACTCAAAACAAAACACGTCTTGTATCCACTTTATTAAGACATGAAACGATTAAGCTTATGATTCAAACTAACTCAAATCGTGGCATGCAACACTAACTTTTTCATAACTCCAAACTCCTGAATGCATTCAAAACCTTCACGCTTGCTCCCAAGCTTACGTTGCACGCTTCAGTATTTGCCATCAAACTCCACGCTCCTCCTCGAAATGATATGTAGCCACAAGCTCACGCGAATTATTTTGCAAATGGGCTCATGCAAGTGCCTTCATGCTTCAAAACTCACGCAAAGCAGACTCTTCTACGCGATTTCAACCAATGGAGTAACACCCCTCCTTGTAACCTCGCGGATTTAGCAAAGCTCGCCCTCCAAAAACGTTTCTGCACCTTACGCTATAGTAGACTGTGGAAAGCGCATGCATGTCCGCACCTCACGCTGCTGGGAGTCCGAACCTTACGAATGACTTGGGTGCGGAAATATTTAAATCCTTTTGCACTGTAACTTAATTCCGACTGTGGAAATTTCTTAATTCCAGTGGAGGCACCTGCGGACCTCTGCACCTCACTGTAGTGGCTCTGATACTTAGATAAAGTATGCGAAACAAACATCTTATGAGATTAAGTTTATTTTTTTATTATTTAATGAAGATGGATTATATCCTTATATAGGAAAAGACTCTACCGAGTTGGTTACATGCAAACCAAATATAACTAGACTCTCAACTATGAACTGACTTTTAACACACCTACAATTGATTCTCACAACTTAAGCTTATCACTGATGTTTACAACTGGCGCTTACTCCATTATTTCTAATTAAAAAATCCCACACTTCGTTTGCTAGGCGATTTCAAAAAATACATTGCAAACCAAATATAACTAGACTCTCAACTATGAACTGACTCTTAACACGCCTACAACTGATTCTCACAACTTAAACTTATCACTGGTGTTTACAACTAGCGCTTACTCCATTATTTCTAATTAAAAAAACCCACACTCCGTTTGCTAGGCGATTTCAAAAAATACATTGCAGGAAGTTAATGTTTGAATGTTTCTGTCGTTGACAGTTGCAAGTAAGCACAAGGAGTGTTGTGATAGTGTGGGACAATGGAATAGGATAAAAAATATCCAAAACCACACTCTTTGGATCATATAAAAACAAATACAACAATTTTACGGGTATTAATCGTATATTGTGTAATCGTATATCGTGTATACCAATATAATCGTGTAATCTGTATTAATTGTTCTCTTATACATTACAGTGCTTATCTCAAACCAGTGAGAAGTGGGAGCAAAACAGGAGTAGGAGTAGGCAATGGAGCAAGAGCAAGAGCAGGCAATGGAGCAGGTGTAAGTAATGGTGAGCACGAAAACGAGAGCAGGAGTAGGCACAGGCAAGGAGGAGGAGGAGGAGGAGAGACATGAGAGGAGAAGGTGGTTGGCTTGTAGGGGACATCACCATACATTGAATGGCTGAGGGGACGTCCACCTACAACCAACTGGAGCAACGAAAATGGAAAAAGCCCAAAAAAAGGAAAAAACGGAAAACATTGGACGAAGCCGGCCAACATTCTACGGATGGGAGCCCGGTGCCGGAGGTGCCGGAGACGTCCCATCGGACAACATAGTTAGCTTACTCCGTTTTTAATCATAAGCTACAAATTCCATAATTAAGATACAGACGTTGTAAGGGTTTTTTATTTTCCTCTTGAATTTGTGTCATTTGAATCCACGATTACAATTATTATGTTTGGGTGATTTTTGCAGAATCTGAATGTCCATATTTCGACCATGTAAAACTGTAGAATAGTCATTAAAAAATAATGAGAAGAATTTAAAATAAATTCTTCGTAACATTTGAAGTAAGGAAAGTCCCGTGAGACAGTGCGATTGGTAAGACAGCACCTCTCTCCAAGTTTGGGAGGAGGTCTAGAGGTCAAACCCGGCTGAGTCTCCGGGACAAATTTGTAATGGCTGCAAAAAAGAGGAAAGAAAGTCGTCCAAAAACCATATTTAAATGAATACATTTTATATGATTCATCAAAAAAAGAGGAAAGAAAGTCGTCCAAAAACCATATTTAAATGAATACATTTTATATGATTCATCACTGTAGTAAAATTCAATTTGCCCATTGGTTAAGTTGAGCCTCATGGCAACCAGAATCTAACCAGCGTTTCAAAGCAATGGAGATCGTCAAATTGGGGGGCAAACCTTACTGCCGCTGGCTCCTCCTCTGCTTTTCCATTTAATTCGCCATTCTGCCGACTGTAACTTTGATTCTGCCGCAAAGTTGTATGAATCGCACAGACAGAGACTGAAACTCCATGTGGACCGAGACAGAGAGTGAAACTCAGTCTGATCGGGGGGCGGGCTTTTAAATTTTGAATTTGAACCCATTCTATCGCATTTATGACTTTTGGCTACTCAACCATCCGCAAACGGCGACGGCCTCCGGAAGAAGGGCGGACGGATAATGGATGGCCGCAAAAAGAGCAGGTCGGAAAAGGTGCAGCGGATGAGAGAACGGGCACGAATTTCGAGGACCAGAGAGGTTTCATCTTCGGTGGCCGGGAGGTTATTTCGTAGAACAATTAGTCATCTCAATATTTCTTAAGTACAATGTCAACATCTCGAAATCCACCCAGACAGTGGAAAAGGTTAAAAACTAAACATTGCAAATTACAGTTTTAATAGCTTTTCATCTCTGTGATTCCGACAGAAACGAGAAAACTCGAATGCAAAGTATCAAATACCTGAAATGGTAATCAAAGTTTGAAACCGTGTTTTCGGCCAAAATCCAATAAATTTTAACCCACTCCATCAATGGAAAAATCTGATCGATGCCAATTTGCGATTTCAATATTTCTAAACTGCAATTTCAGAGTAATATAGAATCTATGAATCGAGCCAGATCGTGGAAATGAAAAATTAAACATTGCAAATTACAATTTTAAGGGCTCTACGTCTGTCTGATCTGACAAATATTTGAATGCGCCGTATCCAATACCTGAAAAAAGGCAGGCTTGTCATCGGGCAAAATCCAATAAATTTTCACCGACTACATTAAAGAAATAGTTGCTGAAATCTTAATGGAGGCAAAATCCAATAAATTTTCACTGACTACATTAAAGAAATAGTTACTGAAATCTTAATGGCCGCACCCGAGATGGTAGTATATACATCCCAACCATTATGATACTTTCATGTTACATAAAAATGTCACCAACCAATCTTTCATGTCCAATGAATATATACAGCCACTTTGTCAGTTCTTAAATATACACCTAACAAATCTTTGTCCAATGTCACATGAATATGTCAGCAGCCAATTCTTTGTCCAATGTTACATGAATATGTCAGCAGCAAATTTTTCATGTCCAATAAATATATACAACTACTTTCATGTCCAATAAATATTAAATATGTAACTAACAAAGCTTTCATCTCCAATGGTATGTACGATGGCTAACATTAAGCATATTGTTATGCTGTTTGAGGGTGGCTATGTACTTGAATATGTAGGTGCATAATCTGAAGGTGCATATCCATTCTCCCTTAGCATTTAATGTTTACGTTGCTTAACAAAATATATATTCAATATCACATAGCATTCAATATCTCACATAATGTTATATTCACTACTCACATAGCATTCAATATTGCTTAGCCTGGCGAATATCCACCCTCACGTACCAAGGTGAATATTGGTTCCCTATGTACATTTACTTTGTTGTTCTTAACTAAATAAAGATAAAATGGAAACGGATCTTTGACAGATTATAAGGATCAGGAGCTGCGATGGATACCAGAGGTCAACTACAGATCAGGAGACGAGCTGTCTGGAGTGAGTCATGACAATGGTGAATGAGTTGGGTTCTGAGTGGCCAGTTCCTGAATACTTGTACTTTTATATTAAACTAGTGACTGCTCTTCTTCTTGCATGGAGTTTCTTGTTCCGGGGAAGCAAAAAGAGGCAGCTGCCCCCGGGGCCGCTTCAGTTGCCCATTCTCGGAAACCTTCACCTTCTGCTGGGAGGTCTTCCACACCGAGCGCTGGCAGCTCTCTCTCTGAAATACGGGCCTCTCATGTCTCTCCGCCTCGGCTCCACCCTGACCTTAGTCGTCTCCACTCCAGAGGTGGCCAAGGAATTTCTCAAAACCCATGATCGGTTTTTCGCCAGCAGACCTCCAACGGCCGCCGCTGAGTATATGACATATAATTATTCGGACATCGCCTTGGCTCCGTATGGCCCCTCCTGGAGGCATTTGCGTAAGGTCTGCGTTTTACAGTTGCTGAGCTCCAGACAAATAGAACACTTTCGTTCTATAAGAGAAGAGGAGACGTCTGCCATGATTCGCTCTCTCATTAATATTTCAGATCATCCCGTGAGCAATATTACCAAAACCGCGTCAGAGCTCACCAATGCTCCAATATGCCGAATGGCCTTCGGCAGGAAGTATTCTGATCAAGACCTAATTGGCGGCGAAGGGATTGATTCAATGATCAAGGAAACTTTTCTGTTAGCCGGTTCTTTTAACATTGGAGATTACATACCATTCCTGGCTCGGATGGATCTGCAAGGCCTCAACCRTCGCTTCAAGAACATCCAGAAGACATATGACTACTTGCTGGAGAAAATAATAAACGAACACGCTTCGCACAAGAATAAGCCCAACGCCAKCCCAGATCTYGTAGATGTTTTGCTCGCAGCTTCTGCAGTTRAAACAATGGAGTTCARAATYACGCGGGARAACATWAAAGCCGTCATCAATGTATATCACCCTAGATTCATCTRTARCTTAGATTCATTTTATCCTTGAATGTTAAATCCTTGATAAACATTCAGAAGGATTACATTTTTTGAAAGTGAACTTTTGTTTTCAAGTTTTCACAGSTTTGCATTTCAAAGAAGTTTACATCTTAAAAGGATTTAATTGCTTTTGGATTTCATAAAATTATAAACRAACCTTTTTTMTATCCACTGTTTGGTTGGAGTCTATMTTACTAATCTCTCTCARTACTACCAGGTAAGATACCAGCTGGGAATAGAATATGGACGAGTAATGAAAAACTCTTSCCGATTAACYACTCTGGAWTWCAGCACAAGGAACAAACGTTACACAAACATATCTATCACAAACATATCTATCTAATTAGATTTCAATGGATTTGTATAAAATGTGATATTGTCTTGGATTTCTTGATGCCTGCAGGATATTTTTCTCGCTGGAACGGACACGGCGTCCACGACCATAGAATGGGCAATGTCCGAAGTGATAAGAAACCCCCCAGTGCTGAAGAAGCTTCAGGACGAGATGGGACGCGTAGTTGGAGTGGGTCGTATGGTGCGGGAATCCGATCTGCCTTCTCTCGTTTACTTGCAAGCTGTAGTGAAAGAAACGTTTAGACTCCACCCACCGGCACCGCTTGCCATTCCTCACATATCTGTGGAGGATTGCACTGTGTTGGGCTATGAAATCCCCAGGGGAACTTGTCTTTTGATTAACGTGTGGGCAATTGGAAGGAACCCTAAGTCATGGGGGGAGGATGCCGAAAGCTTCAGGGCAGAGAGATTCATGGAAGATGGGTTCTTGGAATCAAAAATTGAAAAGTTTGAGTGGATTCCGTTCGGAGCAGGCAGGAGAGGATGTCCCGGACAGCAACTGGGAATGCTTGTTGTAGAGTTTGCAGTGGCGCATCTCGTGCACTGTTTTAACTGGAGGCTTCCCAATGGCGAAGAATTGGACATGACTGAAAAGTATAATGGGATCACACTGCCCAGGGATCATGAACTCTTGGCTGTTCCAACTCCCCGCCTTCCAATATTGATCTAAGACACAGCTCGTAGAACCTGTTGAAATAGCTGATGGATGGATGGTATGCCCTGAAACAATGTTCAGGGCAGTCTGGCCTTTTTGTGCCAGCAGGTCTGTGCTACGTTGATTGTACGGTTGAAGTCTTCTATTGGACACGGAGGTTTGATGGGTGTTGCAGGAGGTGATACCGTTATGTGATAATATATATATTCTATTACTTCATCCCATGTTAAAATGAGAAATCATGAGAGCAGAGATGCACATGCACAGGAATAACACACAAATAACATACAATAAATTGATTGTATTGCACACACATAAGTACATATATAGTTGGACTTAGATCCAACTAATTCCAATTTTAGAGAGAGTATCTCAACAGCTCAACAAACCCAATTCAATCTACTAACAATTTACTAAAGTAAGCTTATTCTAACAACCTCCCTTAATGCTTACTTTACAAATTACAATACAACACAAAATATTACAACACTAGAACTTTCATCTGTCTATCTGGTCTTCCTCAGCACTGAAACTCACTTTGCAATCACCCGGTTTCCGCTCTTTCTTCTCCACACATTCGAGCTACCCACTGACACATTTAAAGTCAAAATGCTTCTGACCATCTTTGACACTCTTTGTGAAACCGATGCTTCTCGACCTCTTGAAGGACAGTATCGACACTAAACCATTTTATTGATACACTTCCATCTGTGAAATTCCCCCGAAGAGCAAATTTCGACAGTTATATAGGACATCGATCTAAGTACGAAATGTTTTCAGTGATCAGTTAAACAACTGACCTTTATACACACTTACAAACTCACAAGGTAAAGGTAACCTGTAATTGTCAATCTTGGAGCACCAAAGTACAACAAGAGTCTACAACTTATAACATACTGGATATAATCAAACTAGTAATATGCTCTTGTGGCACCGAAGAACACGCAATAACTACAAGGTTGAATTACATTGTTCTGCTCTATATCTGGTTCTGCTTTACAACTTAAACAATATAAAAATAACAAATTTGACATAAAACTCTGACGGATGCATAACTTCAGAACTTCAATGACTTTCAACCCAGCACAGTCTTCAGCAGCTGTGATAACAAACAATGGCAGCGTTTGATTAGAACCCGGAACACCATATGCGACTATCCCAATAACTCCTCTAGCGATCAATGCTCCAGATGCAAATGTTTATTGGTCCACGCAGACATGCAGCTATTATCTCTGCGCAGGAACTGACTCCACTTGGCGGCAACAAGTATCAGGTAGAAATCTCCCGGCATATTGGTCTTCAACAACGCTCCACTTGTTTCTAGCTTTGACTGCAGAGTGCTCCCAACAAGGTAATCGTGCCCAACAGTTGAGAATAATAAAGCGGCAGGGACGGACGACTCCCTTTAGATGTGATGATTTCCTGGTCTTTAATTTAAACATAATATCTTCTCCTTTCTTGAGATGCAGATGTTTTCTTTTGACAACGAATGCAAAAAACAACTTCCTCCTCTCTTGACAATGATATTTGACGTGGGATCGAGTTTTGGATTTGGCAGCGTTTTTCTCTCACAACAGTTCCTTTCCGATTGACTTCCCCGCGACAGCTCTTCATGCAGATGCTGGCGCAAGGGTCAAATGCACCGTTTTAATTTTCTGGCAGCGAAATGGCAATTTCTCAAAGTTTTCGTTCCAACATAGACTATGGCTTCAGCTGTGGGTAGATGGTCCCCAATCAATCAACATAATCGACGCAAACTGTTCCAAACAATCAAATCACAAAGGGGCAAAGATTTGACTAGCAACAACTGTCACAGCGGCTTCCTTTCTATAGTCCGATAACTCCTCTTTACGGCCCTTCTTCCAGTGGCGCGGACAGATTTCCAGTGGCCCTTCCTCCAATGGTATGCTCTAATTGATTTCTTATCCACGCAGAAACAGAACTACGCCTCCTTCCTTTAACAGTAGAAAATCAACCTGCATAGAAATAAAATGATAAACATATAGGAAACTCACAACAATCTCTAAAATAATAATCTTCTACATTCACACGCACTAATCCTATCTATTTACATAGGATTACGATTTATGACTCTCACATCTTCCTGGCCTTCCCATGAGGGAATTAAGCTAGAACCAGCTCTGATACCAAATGAGAAATCATGAGAGCAGAGATGCACATGAATAACATGTTGGGTATGTGTTATATTCTTTGCATGTGTGTGTGTGTGGGTGCGTCAAATATGACAACTGCGTCTAACGATCCCTTGACCTAGAGCTTTGCCGTTGCGCCGGGCGCTTCCTAGGGGGGTCCCAGGGGGGGGCAGGTATGCCCCCCCCTGGTTACGCGCAGCGTTCGGCCCCGGGCGTGCCCCGAAATTTTTTTTGGGCGGTTTTTGCTATTTTTAGCTAATTTGTAAATTAATCTCAGATTAAGGGATTAGGGTTTTGGTATCTACGGAATACCTAAAACAATTGTATATATTGTATGGCGAATGGTGAAATTCGATATAATGAAAATAAGAAAGGTTTTCCCGGTTGAGGGTTTCTGGTAAAAATCTCTGTGTACTCTGTGTATGAGCCATTGATTAATTCTGTATTTCTTAAGAATCTATATGCATTACTTTACTTTGCAGGTTTAAAACTTGCATGTGGTATCAGAGCACGCTTTTGGCTTCAGAGGAACGCCTTTGTTGCTGAGGGTTTGTCTTGGTCTTGATAGATCAAGTTTATCTTGGGTCTGTGATCTGAAAATAGAAGGCTGACTTGTTATGCTATGCAAGCACCCTCTACTTCAATAAAATAAACCTTAATAGGACCTTGCTTCATGTGTTAAAATATGCAAGATGGTTTATGTGTTAAGTTCTTGCTTCATTTTTCCAATGTTCATGTGTGAGGAAATGTGCTTTTAAAAGGTTAATGAGATGTTATAAACCAATACACAACAATGTAAAGTGCAGCAAATAACACAACAAACACACAACAATACCAAGATGATAAAGGAGTTCACCCCTCTCTGGGCTACATCTCCTTGAGCCTCCTTCAATGGACTTGGCTCTCTGGGATTAGTTTGTTAAATGTTATTTTACAAGCTACTTCTCAACTTCAATGGATTTACAGACTGTACCATTGGGTTCAGAATATACAAAAACCCCCAAAATGACTATAAAAACTCTGAAAATGGACAATGGCTCATCCAGTAATGACCTCTTCTACATGTGGCCTCCAAGCTTCCCTGAGCTTCAATGTGGAAAAAACACCTGTAAAAGTCCTCCAATGGATCTGAAACCTATCCCAATGTTTTCAGAGCATAATAATTAGTCAGAAATGACTATTCAGTCTCAGAAAATGGACCTTTACTCATCTGAGCAATGCCTCAAACAATGAGGGCTTCAAGCTCCTTGGAGCTTCCTCAAACTTCAATGGTTAAAAACCTACAATATAAGTCTTCAAATGCCTGTGAAAGCTGTGCCAATGGACTCAGAACATCCAAAAACCCCTAGCTGGGCTTTTTTGGCACCTCATTTGGCCAAAAACTCAAAAAGTTAGGCCTCCTGCCATTTTTCCTCCTTCAAGCTCTGTAACTCGTTCGCCATTTCGCACCTGTGTGTGAATCAATCTAGCTTCTGCGTTTTCCCGTGCCTAAACTCAGCACCCACGCGCGTCCCGCAATTGGTGCCAATATGTCGAACAGTTAACGGGAATCAAGCCCCCAAACTCGGAGGTGTTGGGCGCATGGGGGACCATATGGCCACGTTCCCCGCGCACCAAAAGGAGCTCGAATCCACGCGTGTATAAAAATTGGACAAGTGTCGGGTGTGTGGTTAACGGTTGAACCAAACTCGGCTCCATTTAAAACCCATTTCAAATCACGCGCCATTTCAAACAGTGGTCATATATATTAAACTCATAACAAAATCCCACACTCCAAAATATATATATGGTCATATTTTAAACCAAAACAACCGTGGACTATAAACTTGGAACCCCGCGCGAATTTAAACCAAAGGTCATATGTGAACCAAATAAAACCACGGGCTATAATGTTAACACCCCGCGCGCCAATCCATTGAATGGTGGTCACATGTGAATCACATAAGACCGGGGTCGGGGCTAAGCCCTGGCCCGACCCCCCGCCGTTTCTAATATTTGGTAAATTCAAATAGTTTTAAAACCATA
>JASDQU011027280.1:19643-31758 GCA_032191745.1 Picea mariana | reverse complement strand
GGATTGAGGTTAGACAGAGGCTTGATTGAAATCTTATCTGAGAAGGAATACTGAATTCTGATTGGGGGTACGTTCCAGACAGTGAGCTCGCTTGAAACGCAAGACTATCTGGCGATTTTGTTTTAATGTCGGGACTATCGGGGTTCACAGCTAAAGAATCCGTGTTGCTCCCTGACATGGAGCTTGCTCTAAAGCAATAGATATTCTGAGATTGAAATTGGACAAGCACTGTCGGGAATGGGAGATGAGAAGGAAATTAGACTTACGATCAATGTAACACAACTGCAAACGACCAAACCCGATATCGTGCAGATAACACGTCCAACCAAACCAGATACTTGAAATTATGTGTTGAAAAAATAATGGAATTAGGGCTACTACGCATTAACAATATCGGTGGCTCACTGTATTTAGACAAACTTGTGAGTATTTGTGCACATGGGCATCGCTATCCTTCTGGATGCAGTCATATTTCACACATGCTGTGTACACGTTGCCATCTGAAAACTACATGTGCTGGCGTTGTAAAATGCTAGTCATGTAAATTGCAATGATTAGAGAAATGCGAGTGATTTTGAATATATAATCAATTTCCATATTTTGTGTTTGTGTTCTATTCGTTAAGAGGCCAATCATCGAAACAGTTTAGATGTCCACCCGATTTTAAGGGCGAGGCTTCGTATTTTAACCATTTTCTCCAATTCACTATATTTAGAGACAGATTGAAATTGCTATAACTACCTTGAAATCCATAATTTTGAGAGCTAACTTAGCGTTGTTCTTTTTCAGGTTAAGTCCTTTACATCTCATCGTTCATGACGCAATATGAAAGAAATGTACTTTTGACCAATAAGTTACGTGATCATATAAAATACTTTGTTTCATGATAGTTCAGTTTACGTGTTCATATAAAATTCTTGGTTACAAATATGGAATCATTTTTTTTCTTGGTTCCAAATATGGAATCATTTTGATTTTGATATTTTTTTTTAAATTAAAGAAATAATAAGAAAAGAAATTTTCTTTTTTAAATTCATTAAATTGATTTAATGAAATAGAAATATTAAATATTATTGCTTTGAAAAGTGTTTTACAATTCAGTATAGGAGATATGTCCATGTAACATAACTTATTAAAACAAGTGTTGCATGGCATCTTAGTTCCTGCTAGATTGAATTGGGAATAAATGCGAATGTATGGAGGCTCGAAGTAAGGGTGAGTTGTTGATCTTGAAAGAGAGCAGGAACTGTTGATCCCTATAGCATACCCAAAATTCGTTGATTCAGCAGTTCGAGAGATTTGGCATGAGGTAAGTTGATATATTCTTTGATTGAGATTTCCTTTGTCGGTTTTATCGAATTTCTATAAGCATATGCTACATGAAATTCCATATTCCTACACATTTAATGTAAGGGGTTCTTAATAATAGGGGTTTCTCTACAATATCGTAGTTTGAACTTCCAATTCTAATCTGAAAGAGCTGAAATGGCAGGGGTTTTAATGGCTTTAATGACTGTCCAGTTATTTTGAGTTGGCATGGCGTGGATTGGCCAATTCAATGGCAGGGTTTTGTGCAATGTGTGTGTTTCTATAGTGTTTCTAAGATGTAACTTTAAGTGAAACTTATGATAACTTAGTTAAGTCGTAAATTTAATTTTAAGTGATGTAGAAATGATTGAAAATGATGTTAAAATAAAGCAAGGTATGAATTATAGTCATTTACGGTAGTAGAAAAAATGAAAATAAGATGATTAAGAATGCAACAATTTACACAAATCAGAGGTCTTGTTTTTACTCACAGTAAAAACAGAGGAAAAAACCATAACTGAATGGTCTTCGGATGTATCAAGATGACAATAGATGTATTACTAAATTGAAATTATTCAATTTTGAAGAAGGACAGAAGGAAGCTAATATGAAAATGAAATGGAAACACAAGGAAAACACATAAATCAAATTAAAGGTATTACTAAATTGAAATTATTCAATTTTGAAGAACTAATATGAAGATGAAATGGAAACACAAGGAAAACACATAAGTCAAATTAAAGGACTTAGAATCTATGTCTTCTTTTGTATTAATATTCTATAAGTTCTTTGTTTTACATTTAGCCAGAAGAACCCTGAAAAAAATGCAAGATCTGTGTAAGATTTGTTTTATACCCACTAAATCCATTTAGAAGCGAGAAGTACTCTTTCCCTTCTAAGATATTTAGGACTTGGTCAATAAAAAGAAAGGGGAAATGGTCCTTCCAAGTGGATTTATTTAGTTCATTGTAGTTTACACATAATCTGCAGTGTACATTTTTCTTTGGGACAATGACTAAAGATGAAACCCACTCACTATTAGAAATTGGGTAAATAAATCTAGAAGTTTTTGCAAATCTTGCTTGGCAATGTCACGTAGGATTTGTTCTTCTCTGAGGATGCCTAATTGGTTTGCAGTCTTCTTTAATGTATATGTGATGGACGCGGATGGAAGGGTGGATTCCCTTCATTTTCTTATAGTCCCATGCAAAATATGCAATATGTTTCTTGAGAATAACTAACGATTTCTTATCTTGGAGCATGTTAATATCCTAGACAAATCCCCATATAAAACCTAGATATTGACTTGTTATATTTTTATTATTATATCTAGATATTGACTTGTTGTATTTTTATTGTTATATTAGTATTGTTGACTAAACATTTTAATTCTAATTGTGCCCTTGGTCTCTTGTACACAATATCAATATTTTCCACAATAGTTGCACACAGCATACCTCCATATATGCACTAGATTCGTTCGCTGGTTGATTACCCGAAACATCGTTGTAGCTGGTTTTACGAGATCTTTTAGATATTCGCTTCTTCCTTTCATTTTCCTTCTCCTTTCTATAGATGATACGTTTGGAAATGACACGTAAGCGAGAACTGTGCCCTAGAAAAAAAACCTCTGCTCTTGATGGTTTATCACTGAAATTTTAAGCCATAAGCAACAGTCCAAGCGTCCTATTTATTGGCCAAACGGAAAATCAAAACGATCTAACATCCTGTTGAAGATTTTAGCCTCTCACATGCATGATACAAATTGCCCTATAAGTCCACTAGATCTACAAGGACGAGGGATATCCTTCATATTTTGACCATTTTCTCCCATTAATTATATTTACACGTAGTCTACGCCGTTATGTATACATGTATTCATTGGTGTGTTTCTGCATAGGATAAGGATTATCCAAAATGGCCCTTTTTCCGGGGAATAAAACATGGTAAAATCTGGCAGAAATTTCGGTGCCTGTCATAGCGCCATGGGGTCAAAGTTCCAGGGCATATTTCCTCCATGCCCCAAGGGGTTTTTTATAGCCTCTTAATTGACCCAGAACCTTAGATTTTTTCAAAAAAACATCGGGTTGAATGGAACTTGGACATTTTGTTTTCCTGATTCCAGCGAGGATGGAATTTTCAGGGAGGATGGAATTTTCAGGGCCGTTTAGATAATACTTATCCAACGCCATGTGTTTGAAAGAATTGCATAAGTGATAAATGAATATAGTTCATTTTTTAATGACTATTATAAACTGCCATTTACACTTATCTTGAACCAAGCCTATATGGTGATGACTTTTAAGTTTTTAATATTATAGTATGTGATTGTTCTCTGTTATATTATAGGCGAGCATGGAGCAACATTCTGTGACCAAACATTATGGAGATATATCTCTCGGTGAGTATTGGGATTTCTTTAATCGTAGTTTTTTTCCTTTTTTCGATTCGTCCATTGAGGCCTTGATGTTAAATTTTAATCACACAGAGTTTCAGAATGGAATATGCCGAATGATGATCCAGCAGGCCCTCGAAGGCGATGGAACACTTAGCCATTAAATTTCTTTCCACCGGTCTGCGCGCGATGCTGCACAGGTACATATTCTTAGTTTTACTGCATAGTTTATTCTCTGAGAAAATGATCATGATAGTTTATTATGCCTTTGTCCGGCTCTCAAGAGACACCTGGACAAGAATTTCCTCCTGTCATATTGACCCTCACGCCCCCACATCTTAAAGGACTTGCATCTCGTACTAATTAAACCAGGTCAAATAATTGATGATTAGCCACTCCTTCTATTTTTAAAAACTTACGAATGATTGAACTCATATATCTCCCTGTAAATGATCTGGAATACTTATTTCTTTGGGTTGGCATTGACAATTTTTTCTTTTATGTTATTAGGCATATGAAAGGAGACATCGATGAGCATGTGTTCTTCTCCAACGAAGTTTCTGGGACTTCCAGAGGTTTGGGTATCGATTCCTATTCAATGTTGAGTTCATCGGTGGACAGCGGATAACGTTCCTTGATGCCTTAGAAAATGAGACCATTCAGTTCGCAGTCCAGCTTCCCTATTGATTCCGCTACAAAACAACAACATTCCTTTTTGACCAGCAAGTTTGGAGGTGTGCAGGATCAACCTGTTAATGTTGAAATTGAACTGGCTGAGATCAAGGGACTCCTCTACCGCATTTTTTTGATGCGTGGTTGAGATGAAGGGAATCCTCTACTCTTTCATGGACTGAATTGGATGAGGAGATGCGTGGTGTAGATGAAGGGACTCCTCTACTCTTTCATGGACTGAATTGGATGAGGAGAGATCCAATAGGAACTCTTCCACTACCCATATTTCCATTTCTACTCCAATCACCTCTTCAGATTTCTTAGGACCCTCCAATTCCTGTTCTCCTACTCATGGTTGCGAGTAAGTATCAGTTCCTTTTATAAATAAAAATCCCCAAGGGTGCGTTGTTCCCATAGCAATCGGAGAAATAAGACTATTTCCTTCACCGACTCCAAATTACCCCTTTGTTTTGTATGGACCCATGTTACTTTGCTCGCACTTCGCCAGTTTCGAACCTACAATGTAGAGATAAAATTGAACCTAACTTCACCGACTCTAACTTCACTGAATCTAAATTGCATATTCGTTGGCAGCCCTTGTGTGAATCTCTAATTGTAATTGCATGTGTACTTGATTTAGGATGTCTACGGTTTCATTTGTTTCAAATAGTACACTTAAACCTTGAATTGCATTTGTTGGTTATCATTGGTCTTGGTCTCCTTTGTGGGTCTAGAGGTGTCATTTCTATTAAGTTTTTTTACCACTCATTTCCACTGCTATTTTTAGCGAAATATTTTTTTCCTTCAATGAAATATTTGGGCTTCATTGATTCGTAAGTGTACCTTTTCCAAATGCTCTTCCACCCAGGGAGCTTCAAGACAATTTTTGCAAGTAATTTTATATTTTTTGTTTACCTCTAGGGTTTTGTACTATGCACATCCATAGAAAAAATGATCTTTTGATGTTGTTTGTTCTATGTGTTTTGTAGCCAATATACGACAACGACAACCGATGTGATGAGATCAAGTGTTGTGGGAAGGGTTCTCCAGCGATTTTCGTCATTTGCCCATGACGAATGAGAAATTGTCACATGTTTTTACAATTTTCACATATGTGATTTTTTTCGTCTGAAAAATCGAGCTATGGCAGAGCATACTTCCAGCCGTAAAAAAATATTGCGGAGAATTTTGAGATGATAAATTACAATGTGTTATATATTGTCATTTTAAAGGTTAGCAAGGCAAGCATTGTAGTAAACCTTCAAAACTCGAGCTTGCACACAACAATAAAACAATTGGAAAACACCGTAAAAAATACTTACGAAGCCTAGCCCAGATCTAGGAACATGAAGAATAAGAAACTTTTTCAAAATCCTGGGTTTTAATAAGATTAAAATCTTCATCTTTTGTCATGCCCCCTCTAGGACTCCGTGAATCCAAATTTAATAAGGAATTAATTATACCTCATGCTTTGTGAGGGAGCAAGAAACTCCCATGGAATGGCGACATGTTGAACCCTCAACGGTTGTTATTTGATCTTTCTAGTGGGATACAACATTCAGTCAGTCGCAACCCAACTCCTTTTCAACAAGTGATGAGAAAAATGAAAATATACGAGCAGAGTCGAGAACAATGAAAATATATGAGTAGAGTAGAGTCGAGTCTGTTGCCATAAAAAAAACACCTTACACGACCTACAAAAAAACACCTTACATAGCCTACAAAGAAAGTAAGTGGGTGATTTATTATTAAAGGAAGAATAATTCAACAGGGTAACCACTGTTTGTACATATCGAGCCCACTTAGTCGTAGGGCAGTCCACATGATCACCCAAAGAAACTATATAATACAAAAATAAATGTACAGAGAGAAGAGCTCCAGGCATCCAGTCACAATACATTAGGCATCTAGTAACAATACATTGTACATGGGTCACGATCAAGGCAGGATATTGAGACTGGATCTTCACTTTCTACCCTTCAATCCTCCACAGACAAAAAGGTATGCAACAAAGTGCAGTGGCATACACTGCCCCTTTACACGTGGCCAACAAGAGCTTCCAGGCTCCTTCCACGTTGAGGTTGCCTACCTTATTTCTTCCTGAACGAAAGGTATTATGATTTCTTACACGACTGCAACTCGGACTCTCATTCATGAATAATAACCTTAGTTTAGTTTTAGTTATGGTCTAAAAAATTGCAGATAAATTCAATATTTCCGTAGTCAACTACAAAGTTATAACCTAAATATCAATAATTTTGAGAAAAAAAATGAGAATTAAACAATCTATTTGAGAAAAAAAAAAATTTAAACAATCCATGAATATTAAAAAATAGAAAAATGAAACAAAGATGCCATTTTTAATTAAAGATTTATGAAGAATTTAATAAAATTAACATGAATAAATGCTAGTTAATATTTATCTAATTCAAGTAGGTTCTGTGAAATTCACTTTGGTATTCCTTTCCCCTTCTTTAAAGATATGCTAAGGTATGCTAATTAGAGAAAGATTGAAATTGCTATAACCTTCTAAGAATCCATCATTTTGAGACCAACTTAGCTTTGTTCATTTTCATATTAAGTACACGTCCTTTAGATCTCATCGTTCATGACGCAATATCAAAGAAATATATTTTCGACCAATAGGTTATGTGATCGTATAAAACACTCTTTCTTGATAGTTCAGTTTACGTGTTCATTCAAAATTCTTGGTTTCAAAAGTTGGAATCATTTTGATTTTGATAATGTTATAAACTTATAAAATGTTTATATGTTTAAAAAGAATAATTAATAAAAAAAATTGGCCAATGTCAGTATCCATTTATACCTCTAAACCTTTCCACAGTTTAAATTTAAATTGTGCAATTGTTCCACAATTTTTTTAGATTTATTGAAGAGTTACGTAATTATTTTCAATTAAATAAATAATGGTCATATTATTTATGGGATTTTTAATATTACGAAAATTTATTTGGTGAAAAAAAAGAAATATTTAATATATTTAAAAATGTGATTTTTTATATTTAATTATAATGAAAATAAAAATATCAATTAATCGTGATTTATGAAAGCATCAATTAATTATAATTTTTTGAAATCATGTTAAGGAAATTTGCATTTTCAACTTTTTTGTTTTCTAAATTTTACAAATTGATTAATTATAAAAAAAATTAGTTAGTTCAAATTTCACTCATTAATTTCATTATGGAGATCTTAAATATTTAATATTAGTTTTTTTTTTATTTAACCTCATAAAGTTTAACAAGTATTTTTTAATAACCATATTAATATTAGTGAAATTCTTTTAAGTATTTTATTTTAGGAAAAAAAAAAAACTTAATATTTCAATTTTTTTGGGTTAATCCAATGTTAATAAATTTAGTATGTATTAATTTTAGCTTATAAATATGTATTTTGGTATTTAAATTTATTTTTCTTTAATTTTTAGATACATAATGTTGAAAAAATAGTTTATAATAATAATATCAAATTTATGAAATACTAAATTAATTTTTTTTAGTTAATGAAAAGAAAACGCGTTTTTAGACTAGTGTAATGTCCATAAATTTCACTACAAAGATTTGACTTTAGTATAGAAATATTTATTTTGATTTTTAACTTATATTATTAAAAAATATAATTTTTATGGTATAAGTTAAAATTGATAAACCATTTATAATGTTTCAACTTCTTATACATCATTATAAAAAAATGTCTTTTTATGTAGTTAATAATTTTTTTAACTTTTTGAAAAAAAAATTTAAATATTAAATGTTTTTAAGAATGTGATTTCTATAATTAATATGATGAAAATGAGATTATAAATCACTAGTTATGGTTTTTTAGGAATTCTTTATTCAAATTTTAAGTAAAAAAAATTTAGTGTACTAATAATAGTAAAAAACATTATATTTAATGAAATACATGATGATGAGTAGCCTCATCCAATTCAACATTTGAGGAAATTGAGTCTTGTTGTTCATGGGATGAACTAATTAATAAAGTGATTGGTTTTTCTTGCTTAGTTGTATGCTCATGTTTATTAGGATACTACATTCTACTTCTAAAGTCGCTATATGTTGTTTCTATTGAGCTAGTGTGTTCATTATTGATGCACATTCGAAAACCATTTTGTGTTGATTATGGTGAACCTTTGCAATGATTGAGAATAGAGAATATATATTACATTGTATTTGTTCCTCATTATTCTGAAGAACTATTCTTATCTCTTGAAGACCCATGTGATCCATGAGAAGAAAAGAAAAGAAAAGAAAAGAAATAGAGAACTAGGATATCGTACTAGACTCAAAAGAAAACTAAGAATAAACCAGATGAATTACCTTCCTACCCACTAAACCACATTCAAAATTTTCTAGATGAAAGTTATGATGCTTGAGAACCCTAGACCCCTCAAAATGATAGACCACCCATAGCTGCTAAATTATCACTTTATGAAACTAAAAGAGTTGCAAAAAAAAGTCTTACAACACCTAAAGGACAAACATCATATATAGACTAGAAAATACCCACTATGAAAAGACACAAAGATAGGGTTCCTCCAAAAAAGCCTCATGGATGGAAATTCACTACACCAAATAAACACAATATCACAAGGTAGGCATGAAAACAACTTACTAGTTGTTGGCAAATAAACTAGAGCCAAAATGGTAATTTCATTGAACTCCAACCTATCCATAATTAAATTATCCCACCATGAAGATAATAAACTCCAAAATAATCTTCAAATGTGTGCTTTTCATGAAGTCGAGCATGTGAAAGGGGTACAATAGTCTGGTCGAGTTACTATTCTTGCATTGAAGTGAAGCTTATATGTGTGGGGCAAATAGAGGTTAATGTCGTGATTATCACCATTTTCTCATTAAAACTTGTTTTCTTTTTTTCCTATAAGATCTATGGTGATACAAGCACCTACCACCCCTCACCCTCAGGCTCTATAATTTCATTATAGAGATAATGAGAATTAAGAATTCCTTTTATTTTATCAATTTTAATTATTTTTTTGTAAGTTAGAAATTATATTAAATACTGTGAAGCATAAAGATTACAATTGTCAATCTATCAGGGCGGAAGTGACAACATTTCCCTGGTGGGAAACCAATGTTGCCACATGGCCAAAAATTCAAAGTGTTCATGCAAAACTTGCAGAGTGGTGAGAGATAGTGATCTACAGTGCCACACAGGGCATAGATTCTGAATGCTAAACTGAGACAGACCAAGCCCAAAGGGCTGGTTGTTTTCTAAGACCAAAATTCCTAAAACTGAGTGGTTTCACTTTGCCAAAATCTTATGAAGTATATTAACTAAAAACATAGGAAAAAGGAAACCTGAACCAGAAGGAATTAACCAATGTCGGGGTTGAGCCTTTTCCCTGAGAAAGATTGATGCACATGCATGGTGTCTCTACTGAGATTATCTCTGTCTGAGATAGCCTGCCTGAGGTCCTACACGAAAATCATCAAGAGGTCCACATGGTGCCAATGCTCTAATTCCTTTTGCTGCATCTCGATAATGGTGGTCTTGATGTCCCTGATTCCACGCTTAAGGTCATCCGAGGACTCCTTGAGAGCATCTCTTTCTACGGAGCAGGAGCAAGATGAGGAGAGCGGAGGGGGAAGTGGAGAGTCAGAGGAGGAAGTGGGGGATTCAGAGGAAGGAGCTGAAAGAAAGGGGACGGTGGAGGTGATGGGAGGTGGTGATGGAGGAGGGGGAGGTGGAGGGTGGCAAGGGGGGGATAGAGGAGGTGGAATGAAACCGATGGAGTTTTCGAGGCTGTCGAACCATTCTACTCGACAAGCAAAATGATTCGACAGCGGGAAAAGGTCTGGGGTGCTATCTTGAGTCGACAGAACAGGAGTGGGAGAAACAATAGGCATCAGGGTGGAGGTGAACTTAGTTTCTAGAGGAGATCCATGCCCTCTCGCTTCCCTTCCTCTGTCCGGATACCAAGTCACTCCCCTCTTCGACTTGCCCCTAAGACGAGGCATAGAAATAGCCGTCTGGAACCATATAGAGAATGCGTGAAGAGAGTGAGAGTGGTTGCTTGACGATCGCAAGACCAGTCGGACGCAGTGACACTGCAAAAACCATGGAGAGATGCTGGGAGCCGAGGGCTAGGAGAACTGCAGAAGCTGAAACCAAAGTAGAAGGACGACACCAAAATCTGGTGGAGGCCGAGACTTTGGAGGCCAAGGGATCGAATGAGCCTTGGTGCTCCATGACTCAGACCTAAAACCCCCATAGCTGGACTGGTGACAGGACTGTGACTTCATCCAGCCCATCCCCATTAAAATCCCCATGAAGCGAGTTGCCAAGCAATAACACCAGGCCAAAAGTGAGTGAAAGTCGAGGAAAGGGGATCGAGAGTTTAATATCATGAGGTGATAGTAGAGGGAGGGTACGCCTGTGCTGGCTCCAGGTGGTAGGAGACTTGGCTAGGTCTCCTTCCAGCTGGTTGTCTGCCTGTTGGAACCGTAGTCACACCATCTGAGATTATCAATTTTAATTTTATTATTTAAAATAATAACATTAAAAAGTTAGTTTAAATTAATTAAATAAAAATTAATAAATCAATATATAGTATTTCAACTTCCTTTATTAAATACCATTATAAAAAATATGTATTTGATATAGTTAATTATTTTTTAATCCTTTTAAAAAAACACTTTATATAATATCATAACATTTTTAAGAATTTTCTTTTTTAAAATAAAACAACTTCAAAAATAAAAATTATAATTCTCTTTAATATATGATGATGGTATTAAAGTAAAACCAAAAATAAAAACTAATTAAAAAAAAGAAGGAACTAAACAGCCTTGACCCTAAGTGAATCTTCTAATCAAACCAATCAAGAATGAAAGTGTGATTTACTTGATTCAAAAATTTTAATCTAATTACTAATATTTTTGTAAGGTTTTTGTCCCATAGAGACTTATAAAACACAAGTTAAAAAAATAGAGAGTAGATAAATGTTATTTTGTACAAATTAATCTTCATCATTTAACCATAATTTATTCAACAGAAATTAAATTTATTAACATTATGAAAATAAATCACATAACCATCGCGTAACACAGCATAATCACTAAAACACATACCTCTGTCTGATGCTAATTCCCCAATCTCCGGTTATCCTCTCTGTTGCTCTGCCCAAACTCTGCCCAAAACTGAATCTTTCCTCCCTGTCAGCTAGAAACAAAGCCTATCCAGCTCCCTAGCTCTAGGATTCCGTGAGGATTCCTAGCCCCCGAACCCAAAACTCCCAACAACCTGGTGCACCCCTATAACAGTCCACCCAAACTCCAGACCAAACCAAAAAAATACCAAACAGAAAATACAGTCCTTCTCTCAAAAAAATAATGCTTCCTCTCCCCAAAATTTCATAAGTCCCCTCCCGAAGGCCTCTGCCCCCTCATATCCTTTTCCCATTCACCACCTCCTACCTTTATTTAATGCCACCCACCTTATCCCTCCATTCAATGCCCTTTCCCTTCATACTTAAAGTTTTCTAATAATGAATTAAAAGTTATTAAGCCTTTAATTTATTATCCAAACATTAAATGTGTTAATTAATCAACATATATTAAACAATAATTAATTAATTAATTAATATTATTAATAAATAATCATCATTTAACTAATACACATTAGGACAGTTAATTATTTAGTTAACTATACTTGATAAACCTTAAGCAACTATTTAACTAGGGTTGTTACATA
>JASDQU011027280.1:9503-19623 GCA_032191745.1 Picea mariana | reverse complement strand
GGATTGAGGTTAGACAGAGGCTTGATTGAAATCTTATCTGAGAAGGAATACTGAATTCTGATTGGGGGTACGTTCCAGACAGTGAGCTCGCTTGAAACGCAAGACTATCTGGCGATTTTGTTTTAATGTCGGGACTATCGGGGTTCACAGCTAAAGAATCCGTGTTGCTCCCTGACATGGAGCTTGCTCTAAAGCAATAGATATTCTGAGATTGAAATTGGACAAGCACTGTCGGGAATGGGAGATGAGAAGGAAATTAGACTTACGATCAATGTAACACAACTGCAAACGACCAAACCCGATATCGTGCAGATAACACGTCCAACCAAACCAGATACTTGAAATTATGTGTTGAAAAAATAATGGAATTAGGGCTACTACGCATTAACAATATCGGTGGCTCACTGTATTTAGACAAACTTGTGAGTATTTGTGCACATGGGCATCGCTATCCTTCTGGATGCAGTCATATTTCACACATGCTGTGTACACGTTGCCATCTGAAAACTACATGTGCTGGCGTTGTAAAATGCTAGTCATGTAAATTGCAATGATTAGAGAAAAGCGAGTGATTTTGAATATATAATCAATTTCCATATTTTGTGTTTGTGTTCTATTCGTTAAGAGGCCAATCATCGAAACAGTTTAGATGTCCACCCGATTTAAAGTGCGAGGCTTCGTATTTTAACCATTTTCTCCAATTCACTATATTTAGAGACAGATTGAAATTGCTATAACCATCTTGAAATCCATAATTTTGAGAGCTAACTTAGCGTTGTTCTTTTTCAGGTTAAGTCCTTTACTTCTCATCGTTCATGACGCAATATGAAAGATATGTACTTTTGACCAATAAGTTACGTGATCATATAAAATACTTTGTTTCTTGATAGTTCAGTTTACGTGTTCATATAAAATTCTTGGTTACAAATATGGAATCATTTTTTTTCTTGGTTCCAAATATGGAATCATTTTGATTTTGATAATTTTTTTTAAATTAAAGAAATAATAAGAAAATAAATTGTCTTTTTTAAATTCATTAAATTGATTTAATGAAATATAAATATTAAATATTATTGCTTTGAAAAGCATTTTACAATTCAGTAGGGGAGATATGTCCATGTAACATAACTTATTAAAACAAGTGTTGTATGGTACTTTAGTTCTTGCTCGGTTGAATTGGGAATAAATGCAAATGTATGGAGGCTCGAAGTAAGGGTGAGTTGTTGATCTTGAAAGAGAGCAGGAACTGTTGATCCCCATAGCATACTCGAAATTCGTTGATTTAACAGTTCGAGAGATTTGGCATGAGGTAAGTTGATATATTCTTTGATTGAGATTTCCTTCGCCGATTTTATCGAATTTCTGTAAGCATATGCTACATGAAATTCCATATTCCTGAGAATTTAATGTAAGGGGTTCTTAATAATAGGGGTTTCTCTACAATATCGTAGTTTGAACTTTCAATTCTAATCTGAAAGAGCCGAAATGGTAGGGGTTTTAATGGCTTTAATGACTGTCCAGTTATTTTGCGTTGGCATGGCATGGGTTGGCCAATTCAATGTCAGGGTCTTGTGCAATGTGTGTGTTTCTATAGTGCTTCTAAGATGTAACTTTAAGTGAAATTTACGATAATATAATACATAGGCAGTATCGCCTTAGCTAAGACGTAAATTTAATTTTAAGTGATGTAGAAATGATTGAAAATACTATTAAAATAAAGTATGAATTACACTCATTTGCAGTAGTAGAAAAAATGAAAATCAGATAATTAAAAATACAACAATTTACACAGATCAGAGGTCTTGTTTTTACTCACAGTAAGAACAGAGGAAAAAAACGTAACTGAATGGTCTTCTGATGTATTAAGATAACAGTAGATGTATTACTAAATTAAAATTATTCAATTTTGAAGAAGTACAGAAGGAAGCTAATATGAAGATGAAATGGAAACATAGGGAAAACACATAAGTCAAATTAAAGGTATTACTAAATTGAAATTATTCAATTTTGAAGAAGTGCATAAGGAAGCTAATATGAAGATGAATTGGAAACACAGGGAAAACACATAAGTCAAATTAAAGGACTTAGAAACTTTATCTTCTTTTGTATTAATATTCAATAAGTTCTTTGTTTTACATTCATCCAGAAGAAGCCTCGAAAAGATACAAGATCTATGTAAGATTTGTTTTATACCCACTAAATCCATTTAGAAGTGAGAAGTACCCTTTCCCTTCTAAGATATTTAGGACTTGGTCAATTAAAAAAAAAGGGGAAATGGTCCTTCCTAGTGGATTTATTAGTTCATTGTAGTTTACAAATATTATGTAGTGTACATTCTTCTTTGGGACAATGACTAAAGATGAAACCCACTCCCTATTAGAAATAGGGTAAATAAATCTAGAAGTTTTTGCAAATCTTGCTTGGCAATGTCATGTAGGATTTGTTCTTCTCTGAGGACGCCTAATTGGTTTGCAGTCTTCTTTAATGTATATGTGATGGACGCGGATGGAAGGGTGGATTCCCTTCATTTTCTTGTAGTCACATGCAAAATATGCAATATGTTTTTTGAGAACAACCAACAATTTATTATTTTGGGGCATATTAATCTCCTAGACAAATCTCCATATAAAACCCTAGATATTGAATTGTTGTATTTTTATTGTTATATTAGTATTGTTGTCTAGACATTTTAATTCTAACTGTGCCCGTGGTCTCTTGTACACAATATCAATATTTTCCACAATAGCCGCACACAGCATACCTCCATATATGCACTAGATTCGTTCACTGGTTGATTACCCGAAACATCGTTGTAGCTGATTTTACAAGATCTTTTAGTTATTCGCTTCTTCCTTTTATTTTCCTTCTCCTTTCTATAGATGATACATTTGGAAACGACACATAAGCGGGAACTGCGCCCTAGAAAAAAACCTCTGCTCTTGAGGGTTTATCACTAAAATTTGAAGCCATAAGCAACAATCCAAGTGTCTTATTTATTGGCCAAACGGAAAATCAAAACAATCTAACATCCTATTGAATATTTTAGCCTCTCACTTGCATGATACAAATTTCCCAATAAGTCCACTAGATCTACAACGACGAGGGATAACCTTGCATGATACAGCCTGAGTGGGCCTAACGGTTAAGAACATGTGTTGCCTCTTAAGAAGTCACAGGTCCAGAGGGGGGTAGGGTATGTATACCTTCGTATAATTTACCAGTCAAATCGCTGGGCGGAGGGGGGTCCCTTGTCCCACAAACAAGGGGGTCTCATACACCAAATTTGGTGTGCTGGCTTGGTCGTGACCTTAAAAATAGATTATTATTATTATTATTATTATTACTATTATTTTGACCATTTTCTCCCATTAATTATATTTACACGTAGTTTACACCGTTATGCATACATGTATTCATTGGTGTGTTTCTGCATAGGATAAGGATTATCCAAAATGGCCCTTTTTCCGGGGAATAAAACATGGTAAAATGTGGCAGAAATTTCGGTGCTTTTCATAGCGCCATGGGGTCAAAGTTCCAGGGCATATTTCCTCCATTCCCCAAGGGGTTTTTGATAGCCTCTTAATTGACCCAGAACCTTGGATTTTTGAAAAAAAACATCGGGTTGAATGGAACTTGGACCTTTTGTTTTGCCTGATTCCAGCGAGGATGGAATTTTCAGGGCCGTTTAGATAATACTTATCCAATGCCATGTGTTTGAAAGAATTGCATAAGTGATATATGAATATAGTTCATTTTTTAATGACTATTATAAACTACCATTTACACTTATCTTGAACCAAGCCTATATGGTGATGACTTTTAAGTTTTTAATATTATAGTATGTGATTGTTCTCTGTTATATTATAGGCGAGCATGGAGCAACATTCTGTGACCCAACATTATGGAGATATATCTCACGGTGAGTATTGGGATTTCTTTAATCGTAATTTTTTTCTTCTTTTCGATTCGTCGATTGAGGCCTTGATGTTAAATTTTAATCACATAGAGTTTCGGAATGGAATATGTCGAATGATGATCCAGTAGGCCCTCGGAGGTGATGGAACGCTTAGCTGTTAAATTTCTTTCCACCGGTCCGTGTGCGATGCTGAACAGGTACATATTCTAAGTTTTACTGCATAGTTTATTCTTTGAGAAAATGATCGTGATAGTTTATTATGCCTTTGTCTGACTCTCAAGCGACACCTGGATAAGAATTTCCTCCTGTCATATTGACCCTCACGCCCCCACATCTTAAAGGATTTGCATCTCGTACTGATTAAACCAGGTCAAATAATTGATGATTAGCCACTCCTTCTATTTTCAAAAATTACGAATGATTGAACTCATATATCTCCCTGGAATTGATCTGGAATACTTATTTCTTTAGGTTGGCACTGACAGTTTTTTCTTTTATGTTATTAGGTATATGAAAGGAGACATCAATGAGCATGTGTTCTTCTCCAGCGAAGTTTCTGGGACTTCCAGAGGTTTGGGTATTGATTCCTATTCAATGTTGAGATCATCGGTGGACAGTGGATAACATTCCTTGATGCCTTAGAAAATGAGCCCATTCAGTTCGCAGCCCAGCTTCCCTATTGATGCCGCTACAAAACAACAACATTCCTCTTTGACCAGAAGGTTTGGAGGTGTGCAGCATCAGCCCGTTAATGTTAAAATTGAACTGGCCAAGATCAAGGGACTCCTGTGCGACATGTTTTTGATGCGTGGTTGAGATCAAGGGACTCCTCTACTCTTTCATGGACTGAATTGGATGAGGAGAGATCCAATAGGAACTCTTCCACTACCCATCTTTCCATTTCCACTCCAATCACCTCTTCAGATTTCTCAGGATCCTCCAATTCTCATTCTCCTACTCATGGCTGCGAGTAAGTATCAGTTCCTTTTATAAATAAAAATCCCTAAGGGTGCGTTGTTCCCATAGCAATCAGAGAAATAAGACTATTTCCTTCACCGACTCCAAATTACCCCTCTGTTTTGTATGGACCCGTGTTACTTTGCTCACACTTCGCTAGTTTCGAACCTACAATGTAGAGATAAAATTGAACCTAACTTCACCGACTCTAACTTCATCGAATCCAAATTACATATTCGTTGGCAGCCCCTATGTGAATCTCTAATTGTAATTGCATGCGTACTTTATTTAGGATGTCTACGGTTTCATTTGTTTCAAATAGTACACTTAAACCTTGAATTGCATTTGTTCCTTATCATTGGTCTTGGTCTCCTTTGTGGGTCTCAGGGTGTCATTTCTATTAAGTTTTTTTACCACTCATTTCCACTGCCATTTATAGCAAAATATTTTTTTCCTTCAATGAAATATTTGGGCTTCATTGATTCATAAGTGTACCTTTTCCAAACACTCTTCCGCCCAGGGAGCTTCAAGACAATTTTTGCAAGTAATTTTATATTTTTTGTTTACCTCTAGGGTTTTGTACTATGCACAACCATAGAAAAAATGATCTTTAAATGTTGTTTGTTCTTTGTGTTTTGTAGCCAATATACGACAACGACAACCGATGTGATGAGATCAAGTGTTGTGGGAAGGGTTCTCTAGCGATTTTCGTCATTTGCCCATGACAAATGAGAAATTGTCACACGTTTTTACAGTTTTCACATATGTGATTTTTGTCGTCTGAAAAATCGAGTGATGGCAGAGCATACTTCCACCCGTCAAAAAATATTGCGGAGAATATTGAGATGATAAATTACAATGTGTTATATATTGTCATTTTAAAGGTGAGCAAGGCAAGCATTGTATGTAAACCTTCAGAACCCAAATCTGCACACAACAATACAACAATTGGAAAACACCATAAAATATACTTATGAAGCCTAGCCCAGATCTAGGAACATGAGGAATAAGAACTTTTTTCAAAATTCTGGGTTTTAATAAGATTAAAATCTTCATCTTTTGTCATGCCCCCTCTAGGACTCCGTGAATCCAAATTTAACAAGGAATTAATGATACCTCATGCTTTGTGAGGGAGCAAGAACTCCCATGGAATGGCAACATGTTAAACCCTCAACGGTTGTTATTTGATCTTTCTGGTGGGATACAACGTTCAGTCAGTCGCAACCCAACTCCTTTTCAACAACAAGTGATGAGAAAAATGAAAATATATGAGCAGAGTCGAGAACAATGAAAATATATGAGCAAAGTCGAGTCTGTTGCCATAAAAAAAACACCTTACACGACCTACAAAAAAACACCTTACATAGCCTACAAAGAAAGTAAGTGGGTGATTTATTATTAAAGGAAGAATAATTCAACAGGGTAACCACTGTTTGTACATATCGAGCCCACTTAGTCGCAAGGCAGTCCACATGATCGCCGAAAGAAACTATATAATACAAAAATAAATGTACAGAGAGAAGAGCTCCAGGCATCCAGTGACAATACATTAGGCATCCAGTAACAATACATTGTACATGGGTCACGATCAAGGCAGGATATTGAGACCAGATCTTCACTTTCTACCCTTCAATCCTCCACAAACAAAAATGTATGCAACAAAGTGCAATGGCATAGACTGCCCCTTTACAAGTGGCCAACAAGAGCTTCCAGGCCCCTTCCACGTTGAGGTTGCCTACCTTATTTCTTCCTGAACGAAAGGTATTATGATTTCTTACACGACTGCAACTCGGACTCTCATTCCTGAATAATAACCTTAGTTTAGTTTTAGTTATGGTCTAAAAAATTGCAGATAAATTCAATATTTCCGTAATCAACTACAAAGTTATAACCTAAATATCAATAATTTTGAGAAAGAAAATGAAAATTAAACAATCTATTTAAAAAAAAAAAAAATTAAGCAATCCTTCAATATTAAAAAGTAGAAAAATAAAACAATGATGTTATTTTTAATTAAAGATTTATGAAGAATTTAGTAAAATTAACACAAATAAATGTCAGTTAATGTTTATCTAGTTTAAGTAGGTTTTGTGAAATTTCTTTCCCCTTCTTTAAAGGTATGCTATTTAGAGACAGATTTAAATTGCTATAACCTTCTAAGAATCCATAATTTTGAGAGCAACTTATCTTTGTTCATTTTCAGATTAAGTACACGTCCTTTAGATCTCATCGTTCATGACGCAATATCCAAGAAATGTATTTTCGACCAATAGGTTATGTGATCGTATAAAATACTGTTTCTTGATAGTTCAGTTTACGTGTTCATTCAAAATTCTTGGTTTCAAAAGTTGGAATCATTTTGATTTTGATAATGTTATAAACTTATAAAAAGTTTATATGTTTAAAAGATATGCTTAAAAAGAATAATTAATAAAAAAAATTGGCCAATGTCAATATCCATTTATACCTCCAAACCTTTCCACAGTTTAAATTTAAATTGTGCAATTGTTCCACAATTTTTTTAGATTTATTAAAGAGTTACGTAATTATTTTCAATTAAATAAATAATGGTCATATTATTTATGGGATTTTTAATATTACCAAGATTTATTTGGTGAAAAAAAAAATATTTAATATATTTAAAAATGTGATTTTTTATATTTAATTATAATGAAAATAAAAATATCAATTAATCGTGATTTATGAAAGTATCAATTAATTATAATTTTTTGAAATCATGTTAAGGAAATTTGCATTCTCAACTTTTTTGTTTTCTAAATTTTACAAATTAATTAATTCTAAAAAAAATAGTTAGTTCAAATTTCACTCATTAATTTCATTATGGAGATCTTAAATATTTAATATTTGTTTTTATATTTAACTTCATAAAGTTTAACAAATATTTTTTAATAACTATATTAATATTAGTGAAATTCTTTTAAGTATTTTATTTTAGGAAAAAAAATACTAAATATTTCAATTTATTTTGGGTTAATCCAATGTTAATAAATTTAGTATGCATTAATTTTAGCTTATAAATAAATATGTATTTTGGTATTTAAATTTATTTTTCTTTAATTTTTAAATACATAATGAAAAAATAGTTTATATACATAATGAAAAAATAGTTAATAATAATGTCAAAATTATGAAATACTAAATGAATTTTTTTTAGTTAATGAAAAGAAAACACGTTTTTAGACTAGTGTAATGTCCATAAATTTCACTACAAAGATTTCACTACAACGATTTGACTTTAGTATAGAAATATTTATTTTGATTTTTAACTTATATTATTAAAAAATATAATTTCTATGGTATAAGTTAAAATTGATAAACTATTTATAATGTTTCAACTTCTTATACATCATTATAAAAATAAATGTCTTTTTATGTTGTTAATATTTTTTAAAACTTTTTGAATTGTTTTGTTTAAAGAAAACTAAAATATTAAATGTTTTTAAAAATGTGATTTCTATAATTAATATGATGAAAATGAGATTATAAATCACTAGTTATGGTTTTTTAGGAATTTTTTATTCAAATTTTAAGTAAAAGAATTTTAGTGTACTAATAATAGTAAAAAACATTATATTTAATGAAATACAAGATGATGAGTAACCTCATCCAATTCAACATTTGAAGAAATTGAGTCTTGTTGTCTATGGGATGAATTAATTAACAAAGTGATTGGTTTCGCTTGTTTAGTTGTATGTTCATGTTTATTAGGATACTACATTCTACTTTTAAAGTCGCTATATGTTGTTTCTATTGAGCAAGTGTGTTCATTATTGATGCACATTGGAAAACCATTTTGTGTTGATTATGGCCCTTTGCAATGACCGAGAATAGAGAATATATATTACATTGTATTTGTTCCACATTATTCTGAGGAACTATTCTTATCTCTTGAAGACCCATGTGATCCATGAGAAGAGAAGAAAAGAAAAGAAATAGAGAACTAGGATATCGTACTAGACTCAAAAGAAAACTAAGAATAAACCAGATGAATTACCTTCCTACCCACTAGACCACATTCAAAATTTTCTTGATGAAATTTATGATGCTTGAGAACCCTAGACCCCTCAAAATGATAGACCACCCATAGCTGCTAAATTATCACTTTATGAAACTAAAAGAGTTGCAAAAAAAAGTCTTACAACACCTAAAGGAAAAACATCATATATAGACTAGAAAATACCCACTATGAGAAGACACAAAGATAAGGTTCCTCCAAAAAAGCCTCATGGATGGAAATTCACTACACTAAATAAACACAATATCACAAGGTAGGCATGAAAACAACTTACTAGTTGTTGGCCAATAAACTAGAACCAAAATGGTAATTTCATTGAACTCCAACCTATCCATAATTAAATTATCCCAACATGAAGATAATAAACTCCAAAATAATCTTCAAATGTGTGCATGTCATGAAGTCGAGCATGTGAAAGGGGTACAATAGTCTGGTCGAGTTACTATTCTTGCATTGAAGTGAAGCTTATATGTGTGGGGGAAATAGAGGTTAATGTCGTGATTATCACCATTTTCTCATTAAAACTTGTTTGCATTTTTTCCTATAAGATCTATGGTGATACAAGCACCTACCACCCCTCACCCTTAGGCTCTATAATTTCATTATAGAGATATTGAGAATTAACAATTCCTTTTATTTTATCAATTTTAATTATTTTTTTGTAAGTTAGAAATTATATTAAATACTGCGAAGCATAAAGATTACAATTGTCAATCTATCAGGGAGGAAGTGACAACATTGCCCTGGTGGGAAACCAATGTTGCCACATGGCCAAAAATTCAAAGTGTTCATGCAAAACTTGCAGAGCGGTGAGAGATAGTGATCTACAATGCCACACAGGGCATAGATTCTGAATACTAAACTGAGACAGACCAAGCCCAAAGGGCTGGTTGTTTTCTAAGACCAAAATTCCTAAAACTGAGTGGTCTCACTTCGCCAAAATCTTATGAAGTATATTAACTAAAAACATAGGAAAAAGGAAACTTGAACCAGAGAGAATTAACCAATGTCGAGGTCGAGCCTTTGCCCTGAGAAAGCCTGACGCACATGCATGGTGTCTCTACTGAGCTTATCTTCATCTGAGATAGCCTGCTTGAGGTCCTGCATGAAAGTCATCAAGAGTTCCACACTGTTCCATCGCTCTAATTCTTTGTGCTGCATCTCGATAATGGTGGTCTTGATGTCCCTGATTCCATGCTTAAGGTCATCCA
>JASDQU011027279.1:12623-42596 GCA_032191745.1 Picea mariana | reverse complement strand
AACAGAGAGTTGGTGCTCTCAGCAAGTTGCAACTTGCAAAACAGAGGTTGTAGCCTCATTATGAGTTGGTGCTCATATGTATGATAATGTAAAGAATGTAACTATTACTTATCATATAAAGAAAAAGAGGTTTTTACCTTGTATGGGTTTCCTCGGGAAATATCTGTCTCTGTGTTTCTCATATATGTGACTGATGCTGAATGTGCCATTGTTTATTTCCCTGCATTATTGTGATCATCATTCAGTGTTTCTGTAAAGAGTTTAAAAGAAGCATAATTGTTTAAGCACGGTAAGAACTGATTCACCCCCCCCTCTCAGTTGTCCAACAGTTCTGTGTATGATGATTGGATCCGTTCGCTAATCCTAAGTAGACCGAAGACTCCAATCACATCTGCCAACCAAGGGAAAACTCGATAAGCAAGTTGAAGACGAAAAAAGAAAGGAAAAAGATATATACACTAAATTACATTAGCATACAAAGAATTATGCCCAAGCTTGGGGCTCAAGCATAATATATTTTCAAGTAGAGCCCATTTCCGGGCTCGACCAACATGTGCGTTTCATAATCTTCTAACTCATAGGCTCCTTTTTCTAAGACACGTCGCACGATATAGGGACCGTGCCACATGGATTTGAACTTGCTTGCCCCCAGCGGTTCTTTGGCTTGATCATATAAAAGGACCAAGTCACCCTCAATGTACAACCGAGGATAGAAAAACTTATTGTATCATACCTTAACACATCTTGTATTCGCCTAGATAGCTGTAGAGGCGTCTCAACGCTGCTCATCAAGACTCTCTAAGTGTACGAGGCGTCGCTTGAGATCGAAAGTTTTAGGGAGGAGCATGACTTCCAATCTAAGAGAAGGGATTTCTCATTCAATAGGTAAGATCATCTCCACATCCTGTACTAACTGGAAAGGAAAAAATCCAGTGGCAGTCTTGACTAAGGTTCGATATGCCTAGACTGCGGGATATAGTATAATATGCCAGTCAAATTTACTCTGGCTGACAGTTTTCTGCAAAATGGTCTTGAGAGACTTGTTGATGGCCTCTACCTATCCATTTTCCTGGGAGTATTAAGGGGAAGAATGACCATTCTTAAACCCTAGCTTGAATGCTATATCTTCCATCATTTCATTCTAAAAGTGACTGCCATGATAAGTGACAATATCACTCAGGATACCGAACCTGGTGATAATTTGATTGAATACGAAGAAGGTGACAATCTTCCCGTTAGATTTAAATGTAGGCATGGCCTCGACCCACTTAGTAAAGTAGTCTATGGCCATGATAATATGCTGATGCCCCCTAGCCGAAGTTTGGTTGCAATCTACGAAGTCCACCCCCTACTTGGTGAAGGGATCGACGGTAATGATTGGGTGAAGAGGGGTTGGATGCGAGCAAATTTTCTAAGTGAACACATGGTAGTGGTGACACTTCTTAACCACTTCAATGCAATATTTAAATATAGATGGCCAGAAATAACCGGCTCACAAAATTTTCCGAGCTGTCGCAAGCTCGGATAGATGACCACCACAAGTCCCACTGTGGTAATCGTTTAGAACTGACTCAACTTCTTCTTGATTTAAACAACGACACATGATATTATCTATTCCTCGACGATACAAAGTGTCTCCAATGATAATGTAATTCTTATCTTGGTATTGTACACGCTGTTGGTCATCTCGCAAGAGATGCTGAGGAAAATTCAATGTTTGAAGATAGAGAACAATGTCTCCATACAAGGGGTCAGACGATGAGACAAGGAAAATGTGTTCATTCGCAAACAAATCAACATGAATAACATCCTCGTCCAATCATGGGAAGTCGGATATTAACTTTGCAAAGACTAGTGATTTCTTGGATTTTGCAGAACCGAAATCGAGATCGAATTCTTGTAAAATGAAAATCCATTTATTATATTTCCCCCCTATGATACCTCTGGTAAGGACGTATTGAAATTGTTTGACATTGACAACCACAGTAGTCTTGCAAAACAATATATAATGGTGTAATCATTGGACTGCATGAATGAAAGCCAAATCTATCTTTTCGACATGAGAATAATTGAGCTTAGGATCAACTAAGTTTCGACTAAGATAGTAGATCACGCGCTCGCGGAGATCATCATCCTCCTGAACCAAAACCATACCAATCGTCTCTTTGGATGTGGTGACATAAAGCAAGTACTCTCTATTGTAGTCAGGATATTTCAGTAGAGGCGTCGATACCAAGGCTTTCTTCAAAGCATCGAAGGATTCCTGGGCTTGCGCATCCCAGATAAAAGGGGTGTCCTTCTTCAAAAAATGCATGAAACCCTTAGTAATATTGGCATAGTTTACTATAAACCAACATAAAAAGTTAGATTTCCCATGTAAACCTTGAAGTTGTCGAATAGTCCGTGGGGGAGGCAATTGAAGTATTGCCTCAACCTTTAATGTATCTACCATGATCCCGGTCTTAGAGACTAAAAATACTAAAAGACATCCAAAACTAACGCAAAATATGCACTTATTAGGGTTCAACCGGATTCTATAATGATGACATCTTTCAAAAACTAGCCGAAGGTGCTTAGGGTGATCCACTCTCTTACGAGAGTGAGCAGCACGATCGTCAAGATAAGCTTCAACTATTTGCTTAATATCATGGAATGCGAAGGTCATAGCACGTTGGAAGGTTGGTTCGACATTTTGAAGGCCGAAAGGCATATTTCGGTATGCGAAAGTACCCCAAGGACAAATAATGTCATCTTGTGTTGATCCTCAGGTTTAATTTGAATTTGGTTATACCCTAAAAATCCGTCCATGAAAGAAAACACTTCACTTCCCGCACACTCGTTGAGAATTTGATCGATGAAAGGTGTCGGGAAGTTTTCTTTAGGATAGGCTTTGTTCAGGTCACGAAATTCCATGCATACACAGATTGTTCCTTTCTTCTTATTCACAAGAACGAGATTGGATACCCATTCAGTTAAGGGAACCGGGTAGATAAAGCCAACATTAAATAGTTTCTCTACCTCTGCCTTAATAGCTGGGGCCTTCCAGGGATTGACCACTCTAAGACATTGTCGAACAAGTTTAGCATATGAATAAGTTCTAATCTCATGCTCAACAATTCAAGAGTCGATTCTTGGAATCTCTTCATATTACCAAGCAAATACATCTCAGAATTCCTTGAAGAGCTCGGTGTAGATCAATATTTCTTCTGGCGAACAATCCAGACCGATATGTACATTTTCAATCTTGCCAGGGGTACGAGAGATATCGATCATGACGGTAGGAGAGATACTTTCCATATTTCCTTTGGAACAAGTGTCGTGCATATCAAGTGGAACTACGACATGACCGACTATCTCGCTCAAAGTAGATCGAAAGTCATCTTGTTCGATTCTAGCAAGCTCTGGGAGAAAATAAGAGCGATTGTCCATATCATCCCAAGGTTTGTCAGAACCATTCATGGCTTCGATGATAGCTTCATCCAAGGGTAAAGTCTCATCGAGGAATTCATGTGAGTAAGACAACGAAGTGGTCCACACATGCTTAAGAATAGGATCCTCCTCGTCCGTCGGCAAGGTAACAGAATCGGGATCGACGGAAGAGTCAAGAAAAACTTGATCTGCTATCTCCGCTGCTGATAGTGGCATGGCCATTCCAGCATGTGAATGACCTTCACAAGATGGAGTCGAGGAAGGTAGGGTCCATAGATCGTTAAAATATGAAGTGAGGAAAGGAATGAACCCCTCTAACGAAACGGGCCTATTGGACATGGCGTAAACATGATGAATCGGTGCCATGAAGTCAGGTAATACATTCTGACACCGATATTCTCAGTTGCTGGCTGATAATTTTTGACCACGGGGATCAATGGTCCAACAGAAGCATTGGGGCTAGCATACACAAAGGATAATTGGTCGACAATCACGATCTTCCTATCGTGAGGAAAAAAAAGAGTGTGAAATACAGACGATACGATGATAGTCATAACATAATTCCAATTGCGTCCTAGTAACAAGTTATAATCGAGGGACGCATCAACCACCTCAACATCCACCTCTATCATCTTCTGACATAAGTTGACCGGAAAGGCAAGAAGAATACTGTGAGGGCGGAAGGAATGACCGTCAAAAGCAGTCAACATGGTTGGATATTGGGAGAGAGTCATAGAGCTGAGAACTTTCCAATATATCAAGGACATCACACATGTAGTAGAGCCTTCATCAACAACCACACGTTTGATGGTATACTTCAAGTAACCCACATGGATTTGGAATGCCAAATGGTAAGGCAAGCAAGGCTTCACATCTGTGACGTCAAACTTGATAACTTTAGAGCCCTAGGTTCTAGAGCTCCTAAGGCAGATAACAAGGCATTCCTCTGTGAGAGACACGTCTGGAGTACCTCCAGGGCTGACATCGCATGAGGGGTTTGACCTAGGTCCTCAAAAATAGAGTAGTTCTGGGAAACTCTAGCATTTATATTGTGGGTAGAGAGCTTGAGTACTTCTTTCGGAATATAAGGCGATGGCTCTGGTTTTTAGATCTGCAAAGGCATCTCTGGAGGAGGAGGAGGATATTCTAGACCGGGTACAGTCTGTGAAGAACTGTAATCGCAAGACTGGGTGGCTACATTAATCGGATATTTGACCATATTGATACACAAATGGTCACCGTCTTGTGTCGATGGGTTTTTACTTTCACCGTCCACATTTCTGACATTTGAGGAGCTCGAGGCCATGTGTTGGTTATGTGGAAAAAGATTCATCAGCACGACAAGCGGTAGAGATAAGAGCTTCGTAGCTTCCATAAGTTTAGGGCATAAATGAGTAAGATGATAGTCTGTACAAAGCTTACAGGGAAATTTCACCTCACACCTTTCTTTCTTTTCCTCACCAACATTATTATTTGTCTTCTCATTATTACCATTGTCCTTGGGTTTATTACTATTCTTCCCATCCTTACGATTATTATTACGTCCTTTCTTCTTATTCCCGCCTAGTTGCTGGTTACCATTTGGGTCATTCGATGATTGCACGGAATGTAAATCCATAGACTGAGTGGGATTGGAAGACACAGACGAAGGTGGACCTCTTGCAGTCTGGTTTAGAGACAACTCTTTCAAATGGCTTGTCACTGAGTCTCTGTATTTCATATTGGCAGAGCCTACAATGCCACTGGCATGAGGTCCGAGCTTTTGTCTAGGGTCATAGTTTGACCTTGGTGCGTTCGGAAGAATCTGGTATAACATCCTAGATTGAGAGTATATAAGATCTAACTGATGGGATTTGAAGATTTCTTCTTCCTCAGATGTAACCCCGAATGTAGAAACATCCTTCAAGATAGGAGGCTGCAAATACTTAAGAAACCACTTTAAAATAAAGTCATGGGGTATGCATGTCTTAATCAATCTCTTCTGTCTACGACACTCTTGGATGAGTGGCTGTGTCTTGGTGTAAAGTCGACATAAGTTCTAGGCCAATGTCGTAACGAACCGACAATTGGAAGTCATTAAGGAAGATTAACACCATCTGACTAAAGGTCCTATATGCCCCCCTAGGTAGCTCAATATACTATTTCGCAGCAACCCCTATGAGGGTGCGTTGAAATAATATTAACCGAATGGAATCATCATTAAGGGAATTCGAAGAGCACCATAGGTGAAAGGTGGTAGCATGATCACCAAGATCCTCGCCATTCTTACCTTCGAATTTCAGAATGTTCGAAGGAATCTTGGTGGGAATGGGGGCCCATGTAGGATCATGACACACAGGGTCGTTCATCAACTTAGACAAGTCTTATAAGTTAATCATGGCCAAAAAATGGATATGGGGCTGCGACATCTGGCCCTAAGCTCCCTGGAAGGATTGTGTTTGAGGAATCACAACCCATCCAGGGTTCTGATAAGCTCCATGGCCCTGTCCGGGGTTGTAAGATCCTCCTCAAGGATGATTCATAAAAGGTTAGTTGGGCATCATTCTGGTAGGAATGTTCTGATGGGGGTTATAAAAATTTCCCCTAGTCAGAGTGGCTCCGGGTTGGGGGTTTCCCAAGGTGTGAAACTAACCTCCTCCGGGAGTGAATCTGGAGGATAAAGGTGGATTCGTCATGCCAAACATGTTGGTTGAAATTGACACTGATGAGGTGGGGGTATAGGATGAAACTTGAGAAGAAGCTTGTCCGCCAGGTTGGTTGCACCACCCAGAAGCAACATGATTAGACCCGGGGTTAAAAGAAGGAATTCCTCCCATGGTAGGAGTTGTTTGAGGGATTTGAGAGACACCAAACGAAAAAGGAGTATAAGGAGGAGCTATGCCCCCAAGTCGAATGCTAGCATTAGGGACAACGAATGGGATGGAGTTTGAAAAATGTGAAGTAAAATTCGGCATACCATAGGAAAAGGGACTAGAGGCCATAGGGATGGACTGAACATTATAGCCCGGTGAGTGACCAATAGACCCAAATGGGTTCGTGGAAATAGGTTGAGAATTTACTATAGGACGGGAAACAATGATGATATGTGCCTCTGACACTACAACTATTGTGGTTGCAGGAGTCAAAGGGATGCCATTAACTATAGTAGGTGTGGGAGTTGAGGGGCTCCTAGTATTATGATGACTCAGTTCAATACTCATCCTTGTAGAATCACAAGTCTGAAAAGTGGAGGTGTGTGTACCACGTCTAATAACTCTACGCCTTTTGGAAGGCAAAGACTTGAAATCCGGTGGTAACTATAACAAGCGACGAGATCGACGGGGAAGCTGGTTCGACTCCATGATGACTTAAAACTCAAGATATAAAAACAAATCCTAAGGCCAACTAGTAATCAAAGAGCACACCAAAAATAATCAAACGACCAATATGCACACAAACAAGGTAAAGTGGCTGAAAGGGGCCTCCCTCCCTAAAGTAGGTATTCCTCGCCCAAGAGGGGCCTGAGAATACTTTCTAAATATCAGAGGTAACATAATCGGTTATAAGGGCTCTCGTGGGCTTAACAACCAGTCGATCAGATCCCCTTGGAGAGGTAATCCTCCATAGAGACTGTGTGTTGTCCGACCCTTATCTGACCTAGGGTACCTACAGAATAACCTCTGAAAGTAACCTATGTGGCACCTATGTCAAGAAACTAAGCAACCATTGTATAACCGATGCACATGTGAGTAGTCATAAGTCAGGTCCACCGTATGGATAGGGTAGCAAAGCTCAAAACCTTGAAAGCACCGCCTCTCACGGAGGTAAGGGCACTAGGAAGATCCCCAGTTATGAACAGATCCCCAGAAATATCTCTGACGCTAAGAGGCTATTGGGGGGATATCCCTTTAACCGACCTCGTGCAACCTCGTGATTAACTCCGGTGTAAGCGGAGCCTCCTAATCTTACTGATTATACAATGGATTTATCCACTCCCTTAGTTAGACACATATGTTGATTTAATAGCCTTGGAGAAGTTTACTCACAAAATCCTATTCTAGGGCAATAAATCCTAATCTAGTTTGTGCACCCTAGAAAATAAAATAATTACTAATCAATTTTAAATTATAGCATTAATTTTAATGGCCGTGCTTACTCAAAAAGGTGCGGTCATGAAACTGGCGGTGTTATGACTCAACAAGTAAAGTAAATGAATATGAAAACAATGCAAAGTCCTAACTTCAGTTTCCAATGAATGATATGCTTCCTAAAAATGCAACTTTCAATTCAATTATGCAATTCTAAATAAAAATGCAATATTTCTTTAAATGCACTAAGATAAATGACAAAGACTGAAAATATCAAAATTCCAGTCAATGTAAAATGCCTAATAGTTTTGTATTTTCAATATAAGAAAAATGAAAATGCATGGACTGAACAACAACTTGATATATAGACTCTACTATGTATAGACATAGACAACCCAAGTAGGATACCAAGGAGAAAAAAACCCAGCCCAATGTACAAGGACAATCAAAATGAAAAGATGATCAGAAAGGCACTGCCCAAAAATTAAACCAAAAATAGGTTTACTGTCATCCCACAAACATTTAACAGTCACTACAGACACCTGAGAAGACTCAACAATCATCAAAACCTACCCAACAACCACCAAACCCAGTAATCAAGCAAAAGAGGTTGATGTACGCAACTGTTCAAGGGAAAAGTGCGTATGTATGCAGCTTGCAGAAGGACAACACGCGTATATACGTGATTGTCAAGCAAAAACCCGCGTATAAGTGTAAAAAACATAACTAGGCTAAGGAGAACGATGAAAGACTCAGACCCAAAGTGAACAGAGGCTGTCAAGCAATCACACGACAAGAAAATCAATATGAATGAGAGCAATCTGAGGAGAAAAGCACTCCAAACCCCAAGAAAGAAGATTCAATCCCCAGTATGCTCGCCAATTCTGTTATGAGGAAAATCTCTGTATGGCTAGGGGTATACCACAACAGACGGAAATGATTGTAGAAATAAAATCTATTCTCAATTATGCTATATAAAAAAATATGCTAGCAAGACAAGATAAAAGGCCTACCTCATCCAGACGTTTGATGAAGTCCACCGTTGAGCACTTGACCCAAAGCAATACACCTGCAACTAGTCCTCAACAACCAAGCAAAGCAAGTATATGGTGATTGTTATCACTGAAATTTTTTCCACAACACTTCATGAAAATGGTTACAAAAATACAGCAGTTCCAAACACCTATTAGTTCACCTGCAGCACCAAAAATGCATTTCCAAGAGGCAAAAACTATACAACTTGGACAAAAATTGACATGTGTTGAATCACTCAAGGAAGCGCACGCACAGTGCACGAGCCAAAGAAGCCCATAGAATGCACAATGCGCCATATGCACGAATGTACGAGAAAAGATGCACACTCCTATGAATGACACATTTATGGTTCTTGTCGGCCCCTCAACCACTTATGGACTAGCTCCCAACTTGATTTGACCCTCAAATCCGAGCTGAATCCGAATGGGGGGCTGGTAAAAGACCAAAGGGTGCCCTAAAGGGCCCTTTATTCACACTAAGAACCAGTTGGATATTGCCTCAAAGACATGCTATAAATGGAGGCCATGGGTGCACTATGAATTTAAGAATTTCATATTATTGTTATGCTTCCTCAATCCTCGCTCAAGAATCCTCTTCTCTTCTTAGAGAATTCTAGCAACATTCCAATAGGCCATTCCACTCACCTCTTGAGGGAATAGGCTTGGATTTCTTCACCATTTTCTTTCTTGATTATCATTGTAAGAAGATATCTCCAATAGGGAACTCAAGAGCACTCCCAAGGAGGAAGAGGGGATCCATAAGTCCTCCTTTCTCTATGGTGTTTTTCCAACTAAAATAGTTATCCATTGGTGGCATAATCTTGGTCATTTGGTTGATTGATTTTGGTTCAAAGTTTCTTATGAATTCTAGTTTTATTTCCTTAGTTTTTTTTTGTTTATTTCATGTTCTTGTATTATCTAACTCATGCACTAACCTCTGTCTTGTCTAGCAGGCCCAACTAGATCCAAGTGACAAAACATACATAATAGATTGGTGACCATATTGGGGATAAGGTATCAATTTCCTCCCTATTTGGGCTTTTAGAGCACTTCTTTTTAACCCATTTTCCTTGCAGGAATCATAACCAGCCTATCCTTACCTTTCAAGAGCTAAGTTTGGAGCTGGAGGAGGATAATTCCACTCAAAATTTCCCTCCCCGACGCGTATCATAACGTGAGCAGGTATTTCAGCCCACATACGTGCATTCAGAGCATTGTGCACTCAAAGTACTTCTATTCTCTGCGCATTCTGTGCACTGTGCGCCAAAAGGTCTTCTGTTCTCTGTGCATTGTGCACCCATTGCATCTTTGTTTGAACTGTAACCTGTGCACCTGTCCAGAGTTTCAAAATTGTAAGAGTTGTTGTGATGATTTGAAGGCCCCTAGCCTTCAAAATCTTGTTTTTATGCAATTTGTAAATTCACCACATTATATTCCTTTCCCACATGAAAGGTTAGTCAAACATAGGCACTTAGGGGGTAAAATGAACCATATTTCTCCTATTTTTCTTTGGTTGCCACATGGATGACTTGTTTTGATTGTAAAAGTTAAGTTGAGATTCTTTGCTATCACATATAAAAACACTTGCATTGGGACCAAAAATCAACTTTAATAATTGAATATGCTCTTCTCTCGCACCATAGAGCGATCTTGAGAATCAGAAAGGTGGTTAAGGGGACATTTCATCTCCCTTAACAAAATCTTTAGGAGAGGACAAAGCCCCCCATAGGGATCCTCTTAGTTTCTTTTTAAACATCTTAAATTTTTAAGGGCCCATACATGCCCACATGTTACAAAGTTAGGACAATTTTTGAAATTACTTTCTTAGTTTATGTCACTAGGAGAGTTTAAAGATCAAAGTAATGGGCCTATACATGCCCACATGTTTGCAATCTAGGATAGTTTTTCAAAGCTTTCTTAGAGTAAACCACATTAGGGATTTTAAAGGATTGGTAAGGACCCATATGTCCACATGCTAGTTCTTTAGGGATTTTAAAAATTCCGCAAGGTTGTACCGATGACATATAGTAAGATAGGTAATCAAGATTTGTAAGGACCATAGGAAGTCCACATGTTGCAAATTGACACCTAACTTATTAAAATTTGGCACATTTTGTCACTTTATCACACACAAAGTCACTCCTCACTCACACAATTTCATCTTGAATTGTGGATATTGAAGTAGGTCTTCTCCAAAGGAATTCCTAAATGTCCCACCTATTTCTTAAAGAAATTATTCACACCCACTTAATTCAAATGAGATTGGTTCACACCCCCAATCTCTCAACCCACCACATCTAAATTGTTTCTAAAAACTCACTAAGTTTTCTTCAACAGGAGGTGCCAAAATAATTTTTTTAGTCTAGGTAGGATCTTGGGGGTAGGCATCCAAATAACCTCCTGTTATCTGGTTCTCACATTTTTCAAACATGAGAAGTTGAAAAATAGGGAACTTAAAAATCCTCCAAGTCAAGTGTTCCTAACAACATAAGGCAGGGAGATACCCGTGAAGGGCCGAAGGTCAAGGTCCGGTTGTTCTGTGCGTCCCCCTTGAGTCACCCAACTCTCGGAAGGGATCCAACCCGTGACCCATTTATGAGGCCGAAAATCTAAATGCCACACTTTGACCAAGGTACCTAGTGTCCAATTTTAGGACAGCTACCCAGGTGGAAATTGTGGGCTGCACTTGCAACTTGATCAGATTTTGTGTGGCTATTGGGAAATATCACCAGCTCTTTCGTTCTACCCCTCATTATGACTGATTGTTTCATCCTTCACTAGTTCCTCTTCCGATGGCTTCAAATCCCACTGTTGAGTGCTATTGGAAGGTCCAATGCTATTTGAGAGGAAGGATGTTACATCTTTTTAGGACACGAGCATTTGTTTTCTTTTTTTTCCCACGCAGAAAAAATCCACCTACTCACGTGTATGCTTATTTACAGTTGATTTATGTATGATGCTCATTTGATTACATGCGATTATGAGATATATTATGAAGGTCCAAATTATACAAGTCTCTTGTTCGTTTATTTCTCTCATCACCATTGTCCCACATTCACTTTGCTATTTGAACATCATAGGGGACCCACCGAATCCCCATCGTTCTAGACACTTGCAGAATCTCCCTCCTATTCTAGGAGGAGTTGCTAGTCTTGCCAACTCACCAGCTCAACCGTCTCACACCCCTGTGAGTGCCACTATTTTGGGATCAGCTTTTCTTGGTTCCACCTTACTTGGGTCCACTTCCCAAGGCTATCCATCCGCTAGCTCTCCTTCACAGGGAGGCGGTGGGAAAACTTCTTCTCAAGGGAGAAGTACAACCCCACCAAACCCCCCTCAAGGGTCTGGTGGACTACCTGCTCACACCATGGCTTGAACTAATCCTCCACCGCCACCCCCCATGCCATATTTGGCGTCCCTCAACATTCCTGATTTGAGTAAACTCACGAATGAACCTATATTGCATGACCCCACATGGCCCAATATGCCTACCAAACTACCTTAAGACATTCCCAAATTTTAAGGAAAATCAGGGGAATATCCTGCCAACCATGTCATGACCTTCCACTTATGGTGCTCTTCAAACAACATCATGGATGACTTCGTCCACTTAAGGTTATTTTAGCACACACTCACTGGTCCATCATCCAAATGGTATGTGGACGAAAAATCAGGGACCCACACAAATTTTGAATCCTTGGACAAAGAATTTTTGGCCTTCTTTCAACTACCAGTTCGTCATGAAATTGGTCTAGAACTTCTCTTTCAGTGTAAACAAACCTCAACTACACATATTGCTGATCACATTCACTAATGGTGTCAACGACGTAGTTTATTTCAAGTAGAAACCACCAAAGAACAACCTCTCGATTGGTTTCTCAAATCACTCATCTCTATACTTGCCAAAGATGTGGCATCCACCTTCCCTAAACTGAAGAGGAAGCCATCAACAAGGCTCAATAGTACGACCTCATTTATGCTCAGTTGAGTTACTTATACACAGTAATACTTGATGCACCGAGACCCATACCATTTGTCCAGGACAAACCTGGGATGTCTCACACGACAGATGGATTGATTGGTACCAAAACACACCACAACCCGTACATCCAACCACCACCTATGTACTGTACACCCCAATATCCGTCGATATACAGAGGTCCATCTTATTACCCTCCTCCCCTTTATCAACATCCATATCCTATTGCTCTCCCTCCACCCATGAGTGGACCCTTGCCGACACCCATCATGCACCTAGCCTCTCAACCAAGTTCAGGTTCCCCCTCTACCTCATCATATAACCTGGGCACTAGTGAAAGCGCTCCGCCTTCCTATGTGCCCTATGGATCATTGCCACAACATAATCTATATTTTCCATTTCCTAGTCCTCCACAGCCGGTTGCTCCTCCATAAGGACAACCAAAGGCTGGTGTTAACTTTGTTAAACCCTCTCCCATTCAACAATTTCATACTTTTGAACAGTTGAATACGAAAAATCCAGCCCATCAACTGAATAATGCCAAAAAGAAAGGGAAAAACCGAAACAATAATAACCCAAGACTAGGGGGAAATAACCCCCAACAAAACCAACTTGCTGGGGGCAACCAAAACCAGGGTAACTAGAACCCCCAAGGGGACAATAAAAACAAATGCCAAGGGAGGAACAACAACAACAACCTTCAGACGAACTTCCCTTGCGCTCTTTGCCATGAGCATGGCCATTACACTCACCGTTTCCCCCAAATTGCTGACTTCAAACGGATGAAAGATTCCATGAACACACCACGTCCTCCAGCACTGCCTGCCCCTTAGCAGGCCCCACAACAATATTTGCAACAACCACCCCCGACTGTGCTGCAAAACCCTATTCCACACCAAGGTGTGATGAATGCCCAACAAGAGATACATCCCGCCCTACCACAAATGGGACAATATCAAAACCCTGAAAATACGGAGGATTGCAATATCCTCCTCACTAGCGAAGACAAAATTCTTATGCAAACACGCAGTCGTCATTACAGCGTGCCCCCTGAAGCTACTATTATCTCCCAAATAAAACACCTTTTTATTCCTATCTTAGGTGATATTTCAAGTTTTAGTCTCATGAGTCATTCAATAAAATTTGCCTTTCATTGAGTCTAGTCATCATTTTGAGTCATGCCACATAAGGTAAAAAATGACTAAGTGGTTGTCATGGTCATTGTCCTAGGTCATTATTTGTCAAAAGATAAGTCATTTATATCCTATTGATGAGTCATGGGTCATATAAGTCGGTTTTTGTCCTTTTTAAAGTCATCATGTATCTCTCAAATCACAATTTGACCTTTATCTATCATTCTCCTTTATGATTACAAGTTTGTATCACATCTGTGTACTTTTGTACTGGAGGTGCTACCAACTCAGCCTCTGTTGTCAGTGCAAAACATCATTTCAGCATATGGCGCACTACAAACTCGGAGGGAAAAACCCTGTTTTGAATTTCAAAAGTTTTGAAGGGAAAATCTATTAAAAGGAGGTGTGTCTGAGTTCTTTAAACCATCATCAAAGCACCGAGGGTCTCTTCTATAGTTTTAGCTTGCCATCAAAGGAGTTTCAAGGTTTTCATACATCTAAAAAGTTCTTCTTCATTAGGGTTTTTGCTCACCATTTCTTGTGCATAAACAATTGTAGCGGGTTCTCAGTTATTTCACGGCACCAAGGAAGGACCCCATTCCCAAGAAAATATCAGGCTCCCTGGTTAGATTCGAGCCTACAAACACTTCCTTAATTGAACAAGATATTAACCATGTTGACTCCTTCAAATGCATGGGTTGTTGGAGGTTTTTCCAGAAACTGCAAGGACACCATCTGGAGGTATGAAGGGACTTTGTACAGAACTACAAAGGTGGCAAGATAAAAGTTGGTCCGTTGGAAATCCATGTGACAACAGATATGATTGCAGAAGTAACAGATATCCTTAGGACAGGGGAACAATGATTCAAAGCAAAGAGAATTGAAAAGGAAGACTAGTGCCAAGATATGCTCAGACCTGAACATAGAGGAGCTGATCTAGTGAAGGGTGTCCCTAGGAAATGGCTAATAGAGGAGTATGACAAGCTGCTACTCATCATTCAGAGGTTTTTCACATGTGAAGGAAGATACAACTGGGTTTTGCAGTACCATTTCAAGCTCCTTCTCCATTTCACTGGTAAGAAAGAGATAGAATTACCCTTTTTCCTCTTCATGAGATTGCAAAGGATGGTTTCATTTGCATAAAGAAAACCCGATAAGCTTCAAAAGTCTATCTTCCACCATGCTTTAATAAAATTTATAGTGCTTGAATAGTTGCAAAAGGAAGGGAAGGATTGGCCCACCTTTTTATTTGTATCAAACTACCACATTGATTTGCCTCCTTCTTCTCCTAAACTCAAAACCTCTAAGAAGAAGATTGCAACACCTCCTATGGACTCCTCTATCCCATCATCTGAGATACCACCTCCTATTGACCCTTCTGCTCCCTCATTTGAAGTAGCACAAGATTCTTCCCCTTCTGCTCCTATCCTTGAAATAGCTCAGCCTTCTAGTTCTACTGTCCCCCCTGCATCTGAAAAACATCAACCTTATCAAGACCTTATTCCTTAAAAACCCTCACTTGCCTAAGTCTATAGAAGAAATAAGAGAAAAGGAAAGGCCCAAGAAACTGTTATTGAAGAACAAGAAGAACCTTTTGTAGAGATCCCTCAGATGGAAATTGAAGACAATCCCCCAATTATCCAAGATAAAATTGACACACCAGTTCTCAGAAGGTCCTCAAGGAGGAAGCTTGTTTTAGCAGAGGAGTCTATTCCAAGCAGTGATATGGTAAAGCCTAGTGCTAATTTGTTAAAATTTAAATCTTCCCCTTTTGAAAAGGAAGCATTGGAAGCCATAGTTCAGCTGAGAGAATATCCACAAGAGCCATCTCCAGAAGCAGAGCAAGGACCTAGAGAGAATTGGGCTCAATTGTTCAAGGAGGCAGACAACCAACTGAAAAAGGTTCAGGAAAAGAATCATAAGTTACATCAAGAAAATGTCACACTTGGTAGACAACTGTCAAGCCAAATAAATAAACTTGCAGGGGAATGTAGTCAGTTGAATAAGACCATCAGAAGAAAGAGGGTTCAGAGGAAGCAATTGGTTAATATATACAAACAAAACCTCAATCTAAGAGCATAGAATAGGAAGCTAACAAAACACTTATACTTGGCCAAAAATATGCTTAGTAAGAAGAATTTGGCTATCTTCTTTAAGGAGATTACCACTTCTAGTTCTCCCAAGCTTGATGATTAATTCAAAATGTTTTAAGATTTTGTGTGACTGATGATAAACGATGAGTTTATTTTTAATGCTATCTTAAGGGGGACATGTATGGTATAGATATTGAGGCGAAGCCTGAGTAGTATCAATAGGATCAATAATCGACAATGATATGTTTTTTTTGTCAAGACAAGTTTTCCATTTACAAAAACATTTAGCCACAAATTTTGAAGCTTTCAGGGCTACATAGGTTATATCATGAATTATCAGGCCTAAATCAACTTCTTGTAGCACCTAGCTCACTCTTCAAAGCAACTGTTCACTCGTTGTGTCCTAAAATAGTCTCCTACATCCAGTTGGTAGTGAAAAGCAGGTTTCCACAGTGTATTGCGCTACAAACTCGTCAAAGTCCTGTGTGTGAAAGATTCGGTCAAAGATCGACCTGATTTTCAGTAGTCAAAGATTGGATCAGTGTCCTAGCTATTAGAGGTCGATCATGATGGTTTCCTACATCCATTAAGAAGCCCAGGTGGAGCTAAAGTCGTGGGATTAGGATGGGATACATATCCCTTAAAAATAGGATATGAAATCCTATCTGTTGTAATCTTTTTGATTTATTTTTAACAAGTGTTATTAAGATCCATCTTTTGAGGATCTGGAAACCATATTTTAAACACTATTGAATCCCATAGAGGCTTCACTGTTGGGGGTTCAAGATTGAACACTCTATCGTACTCTTTACTGTAAGACATTTTTGAAACATTTTGAAATAGACGATTCTTTCTTGTATATTGTTCAGACTTCCATCTTCTATCTTTTCTATGCCTGTGAGTGAATGTTATATGCATTTATCTATGTTTATCTAATGATAGATAACTGCCATCTTGTGTATAGTTGGCCATTCATATATTCTGTGTGTGTGTGTGTTTCTAATAGTATGATAAGCATTCTTCATATATTCATGTCTTGATAAAACTTTTTGAACAAGTATAGTCGAAAGCCTTTTATGTTTGAGTGTATCCATGTGTATTTTGAGTGAATGAGAGCATATCAAGTCATCCAACTTGATCCAAATTAATACATCTTTAAGCATTCTAATAAAGTTACCAGGATTCTTTTGATCTACAACCTGAAGAGACTCTTGGAGTGATAACATCTACTCCTACCACTTAGGAAGCAGCTCCAGCTACATTCGGACAACCCTTGATGATTCCACACCCTAACATTGAACCCTTTATTCGTATCTCTCGCATCCCCTTACAAAGGAATTTCAACAAACCTCAAGCTAGGGAAACACAAAATTACAGTCTGGTCGATGCCTTGGCACAGTCCCCTGCAGCCATGTCGGTATTGGAGGTCCTCCAAACTTGTCCAACTCAACAAAAATCCTTGCTTTCCACCTTGTGGGAAGTCGACCCAACTAATACTAGAATCATCACATTTGATCTAGATTGTGGGGAACCTCATCTCCCTGCTTTGGTAGCTTTCCAGATACCATTCAAGATTTAGAACATCATGGTTCATTGGTGTATCATTGATTAAGGTGCATCCACATGCATCATGTCCAAAATTGTATGGAAAAAACTTGGCTCCCCTGAGCTAATACCATCCTCCATCACTTTAAGAGCTTATGATGGTCGACCATCTTCCCCTGAAGTGCTCTTTCAAAATGTCCCCGTTGAACTCGGGGGAAAAACCGTGCTTATCTACATTGAAGTTATCAACGCTCCACTTGATTACAAGATCTTGTTTGGACGTAGTTACATGTACACTATGAAGGAAGTGGCCTCTTTTGTGTTTCAAACGATGATGTTCCCCCACAACGGGAAAATCATCACCATCGATCAAGTTTCACATTACGAGCCAAACCACTCCTCCAACATCGATAACATCCTACCTCTTGTCCGCATTAGTTTCGACGCGTATTCACTCATGGATATGGGCCCCGACATTTTCAAGGACCCATCCTTGCTGGGGGCATACCATGGAGCACCACCTCTCATACACCCCTCAACACAAGTGTGTTTCGTATCTTCCGATGGAGATGAAAATGGAGATACCATTCCTCCCACTGAGGCTTCTCCAACCCTCGACGTCCCACCAGTTGAAGAAATTCTACCTCAGGAATTACTTGAGAACCTTACGACACCACTTATCCCTGATTTCACCCTTCCCAAGGGAAAATCCCGATTTGGGAAACCATCCCCGAAGCCATTACTCAAATCCCCTTCTTCTACCCCCCACTGGGAGTACAAGCATTTCAGGTAGTATCAATGCTTACCCTTCCTAACACGGTCCTCGCCATTCCAGTATGGTATCTACACCCACTTGCGATGGTTCCTCAACCATCCCTCCCTCCCCAATCAGAGGGAATCCCGATGCAGATACCAGTACTAACTTTGACCAAACCACCCTCACCCCCACGTGTTGGCACCACTGCTACGGTTGGGGGCAGACGGAAGAAGAAAGAGCTCACTGCTCCACTTCCTCCCTGATTTCAACCTCCTTGCACACTATGTGAAAGAGAGGGAAACCCCACTAATCGATGTCCTTCTCTTATTGAGTTACACAATCTGATCCAACTTCCTTGAGCAACCACATCGCTCGTTGCTTCACCAAGCACACCTAGTACTACCATAATGTCCCCTACTACAGGAAGTAAAGGGATGTGAACCAAATTCTCGTGTGCCATCTATTCAGAGTATGGCCACTACACTCATCATTTCCCCGCTCTACCTCAGTTTCGACAGACGCTAACAATGGTACACCAAAGATTTCAGCAAGATCCCTCTCCACCCACACCTTCGGGTACCCACGTCACTGACATCCATTACGTCTCGATCTCAGTCACCGAACATATGAGATGCCCTTTCTCTTTTTGTGACTCACTTGATCATTTCACGTACCAATGTCCTTTGATCATTGAATATAGGTGTCGTCAAATGACCCTTATTCAAAATCCTCCAACCACCTCACCTCCTGCGATGCAAGTGGGCCCACCCCTACAAAATACCCTAGTACGACCATCCATACGACCCCTACCCAAAAATAGAAACTATCTACTGTGTAGGAGGATGGGACCACTAACCCGACTCTCGCAAATCCTGGATCAGTCGGCTTGAACTCTTGTAATCTTCAAAACTCCAAATAATCTCATCGATTCACTATAGCAGCGGGTACAAATGAGGTGGCATTGTCGGCCCCATAGCCATATATAGTCCCTTTTCCCAAAACTTCCACACTCAGTTAAAGGAGCTCAGAGTCTCTGTTTCTTGATCCATCTTCAGCCACGAGATTAGGGTCCTACCACCTACATAGTCACATTCCCTGGGTCACCATCTGCACTTGGCCTCGGGGGAGAATTTTTCTCACATCATGTCCAGTACGCATGCTCATGTTCAAAATTATCAAATAAATTTTATATGTTCTTTGTCTTCAGATATTATTCACGTTGGGCATTCGGTTTTAATGTGTGCAGGTACTTGGTCATCAAAAGCCAACGCAACACCTTCAGGTATATGATCGACAATGGCATGTAATCATTCCCTCTGAATATCAATTACATCTCCTAGTCACACCCTCCGACATTTTCCTTAAGGATCCCTACGTCCGGCTATGCAGTACTGTCACCTCCGCTGCATTTCGGTACTGTCACGTGGTAGCACTCTCCCCCACATGATTTGTCCCATTCATATTCCCCCTTGGCACTTTGACACTCATGCTACTTTCACCCCCTAGATATGGGAGTCTCAATATTCTTACACATTTATGAGAATTAGCCACATAATCCTTCTTATCATTTTGCTATCTTTCCCAATGGACTCCCAGGTTATCTCATCATAGTTCTATTTTGACTGCGCCTCCGTAGTATCATTAACCCTCCATTTCATCCACAATCAATTTTCCCATATGCATATTCCCCCCCATTCATTTACCTCATACAGAAACCCACCCATGGGGCCCCCACCCTCCACTAGTTCTCCATGCAACTTGTGCCCTCATAGGCCAAGCCATCTTACACCCGGGCACCCGTTTCTGTATCTATACACTCATCCCAAATCATTCTTTATTTATTTGGTAACTTGTAAAAAGCCTTTGTTTCTAGCATTTACTTATCTTTTTGTTGTCACCCTTGACTACCTTCTTTTTCTGGAAAAGCAACCCATGCCTCCCTTGGTTGGGGAATTCACTATCCTCAACTCATGTTGACATTGTCCATAAACCCTAAGTAACACACAGTCCATGTACCCCTCATCTCTAAGTTTTTCTAGTTTGTCACGCCTCTGGCGCAATTTAATCCCATGTCTAGTCGTCCCCCTGACGCTAGATATAGTTTCATGGTTGCTGGAAATCATCCTTCAAACATCCCCCCAACCAAGGGCAGTCTTGAGTCTCATTGCCTCTTGACTTCATTTATGTTCCCTATCAGTTCCTGATCTTATCTAGTGGATTTCACGAAGCCATTTGCTTCTTGGAGTCGTGTCTCCCTTTCTGTCGACATCAACACAGTTTCTAGAAGAGCGACAATATCTTGACTCTCATTACCTTTACAAGGAGGAGTCTCGAACAACACAGAGAGAACCATCATTGCTCTTTGATGTCGTTGACCCCCATAACATTCGACTTCACCAAAATCTCATGTTATGGTGGGTCTTACTACACGACTATTGCAGTTGTTTTATACCAATTGAAGACCTATGAATTTGTCAGGCCATCAATGCCTACAAGTCATCGACACTTCTTACAGATGTCCTTGCCTCGTTTCAGAGTATGTTCACCATCAGAATTGTCATCTGTCATTATCAAACCACCCTGGAGGGCGCTGCAATTATCTACATCAACATATAACTTCAATTACTGTCTTACATTTTTAAGTTACATGACACGAGCATGGGGCATGCCTGCCTCATTTGTATACAGATTTTCTTTTCTCTCCCTAAAGACAAATTTGGATCTCACGGTTTCCCCTCTCCCTCCAACATGATCGCTCTTGCAGTTCTTATCAACACTCTTCATTACAATGGTACTCTCGGTAGAAGAAACATTGATGTATTTCAGCTATACGTATGCTCCTAACCTCACACATCAGAGGGAATTTGTTATCACTGAAATTTTGTCCGCAACATTTCATGCAAATGGTTACAGAAATACAATAGTTCCAAACAACTATTAGTTAACCTACAACACGATAAATGCATTTCCAAGAGGCAAAAACTATACAAATTGGACAAATTTAATTGACATGCGCTGAATCACTAAAGGATGTGCACGCACAATGCATGGGCCAAAGAATCCCATAGAGTGCACAATGCACCATATTCGCGACTGTGTACAAGAAAAGCCACGCACTCCTGTGAACGACACATTTATGGTTCTTTTTGGACCCTCAACCACTTATGGACCAACTCCCTACTTGATTTGACCCTGAAATCTGAGATGAATCCGAATGGGGGGTTAGTCAAAGACCAAAGGGTGCCCTAAAGGGCCCCTTATTCACACTAAGAACCAGTTGGATATTGCCTCAAAGACATGCTATAAATGGAGGCCATGGGTGCACTAAGAATTTAAGAATTTCATAGTATTGTTATGCTGCTTCAATCCTCCCTCAAGAATCCTCTTTTCTTCTTGGAGCATTCTAGCAACATTCCAATAGGCCATTCCACTCACCTCTTGAGGGAATAGGCTTGGATTTCTTCACCATTTTATTTATTGTTTATCATTGTAAGAAGAGTTCTCCAATAGGGAACTCAAGAGCCCTCCCAAGGAGGAAGAGGGGATCCATAAGTCCTCCTTTCTCTACGGTGTTTTGCTAACTAATATAGTTATCCATTGGTGACATAATCTTGGTCATTTGGTTGATTGATTTTGGTTCAAAGTTTCTTATGCATTCTAGTTTTATCTCCTTAGTTGTTTTTCATTTATTTGTTTGTTTATTTCACGTGCTTGTATTATCTAACTCATGCACTAACCTCTTTCTTGTCTAGCAGGCCTAACTAGACTTGTAAGTGCCCTTTTTTTTCTCACCCAAGTGACGAAACAAACACAACAATGATAATATATGATGTTAGCACATTTAATAACATAATCCATTAACATTCATAACAAATATGCCCATGGAATAATAATTCAAATATTTGCAAAATATCAATTGGACGAGAAAAGAGTATTTCTATTAAGATATGATCAACATAAGTGAATAAGTTATAGACTTCTGTGTCGGCATAGTTCGAAACCGAGAAACTAAGTTCCTTTCAGCTGGGCCTCCACTACTTCAATCCTCCACCAAAGGCAAGCTCATGTAAGAGAGACAATGGATTTCTCACTCAATAAGGGAAGATCTTGGGGGCTGAACACTGTGTTGAGACTAAAAGGATAAAGGGATGTAGACTCAATGTGAAGTGAAGAATTCCTATAGAGTAACTTTTCTCTCAAAGTTGAATTCTTTCTCCTTCTTTCCATAGCTCGAAATTGGCCCATTTATAGCCTTCAAGTGGAACTGAAGGGCCAAGTTGGAACATTTCCAGTATATGGAAGGCCAAGGATCATTGATCTTCTGTCGTGACATTTAAACCCGACACTATTTTTCATTTTTGGGCACATTTCCTGATGTACGCGGGCTGTAGTGGTGCAACCTGCGTATACGCATGTTGTACATTAGGCAAGGTGCGTATATGTGGAAACATTGTATTATTAGCTTTGGGATTTGCAAAAAGGGATTAAAAGACTACATGGGGAAATGAAAAAAGGCCTTCTGTGCAAGATTGCATGGGGTGAGGCAAATCTTGCTATAACAATATGAAGCTGATGAATGAAATAATGAAAATTCAACAAATGTATAGCTGGTATCTCCCACTCTTCTCCTCAAAATTTATGAAGGATACTTTCCCATTCATCTCTACCAGGCATTGGATCAAGGAAACCAACTATCTTTGAAAAATCATAGAAAGAATATCTCTGAGCTAAAATATTGTCCATTTCAAGCCAGTGGAGTTGCCAATAGATTTTCGAACAATGGAGTTGCCATGGTGAAAGATGAGTAGTTAGAACAATGTGTCTAGCTTCATCTCACCATCTAAAACTGGATCTCTTCATTGTCATTCTCCCAGGGAAGATATCTTCACTTCTGTCCTTGACAACGATGCCACTAATGTTAGCACTGAGAATCACCCTCAAACTGCAAGAGGATAAGCCTAATACCCATCAAAATGTAAATGGATTAAAATGGTTTGAGTAGGTGGATCAACAAGAATTTAAAGAAAGGAAAAGACAACATATATCACTACAGATCAATGATGGACCATTGGGCTATGGAGTCATAAACAATCTATTCAATGAAGGCAATTAAGCTTCTTATTAGACAAGATTTGTATAATGAGGAAGAGAAGAATAAGAGAATAACATAAAGACGAATATTCTCTAAGAAAATATCCTCTCTGCAAAGATAATTTAGATGTGTCTGAACAGTAAACAATGATAAATTGGCAAGCTTACAACATATCCTCTACCACATAAGGAATCTATCGATCAAAGGCAAATTTTAATCCTTAAAATCAACAATTACATTTAGACAAGATGAAGAATAGAACAAAGAACACAGAAGACAAATATGATGAAACAACTCATATTAGTCTTCAATAACAATACAATTTACAACTATATGCCCCTCCAGCTTACAAACTAAAATATACAATCATAAACATTTCTCAAAACTTCCTTTGGTCTTGGGCCGAACCCCCCCTTTCCTTCTTTTTCATTCATCAGATGTATTTATAATCAAAACAATAGACATGTCTTGCTGCTTGGGTGCCTCTTTTCTAGTGCCGTATGTCTTCTCTTATCTGTCCTATGCCTTCAGTCAAAAGGAAACTTTGATCAGTATGGGCATGCATGAGAAACTTCCCTCTGTGGTACTTCGGGCTGGCAATTTTCTGTCTCCTCAGCCAGACCCCCCATGCTTCCATTTAAGGGGGTAGTCGATTGTTTAACCACCAGTCCTTCTTTCATTAACTGATTTCTTCTTAGGATCAGGACGAGGCCTTAAGCCTAGTTTGTTGCCACCTGATGCTCTCGGATTGGGCCCTATATAAGCACATGATTGCGGAAGATTCCAAGGGTGGTTTGGGTCCACACCGCTTCGACCTCCACAATTCACCACCAACTGCCACATACCTCTTCCTCTATACCATGGCTTTGATTGCGGGACCGCTCTATAATTTTAACATTTGAGCATGTTTCTTCCTCGCAATGAAGTGTGGATGTCGATCTGTTGCAATCTGCGATCTTGGAATGCCCTGCTTTTGCTGCCATGAACTGCTCTTGGATTTGAGATCAATGGTCCATAATTACTTCGGGAGTTCGGGCTCGGAGAATTTTCTTCTACTTGGTCGCGCAATCCTCCGAAGTGTCATATTTCCAAAGTGTTGGATCTATCTGCACGTGGCCTCTTGTTTTGGATGACCGAGATTCCCTTCAGGAGTTTGGGTTTCAGGCCTTTTCAATGAATAGCTCTTACAATCCTCCAGAGTGATGTATCTCCAAAGTGAGAGATCTGCCTCCACGTGTCCTCCTATTTTGGATGACCGAGATTTACTTCGGGAGTCCGGGCTTTGGGAGCTTCTTCTGCATGCTCGCAGAATCCTCCAAAGTGTCGTATTTCCAAAGTTTTAGATCTGTCGACACGTGTCCTCAGCCTTCAATGGCTCATATTTACTTCGGGACTTCAAGACGCTTGGATGGAAATCTCTCGAAGTAACTTTCTTCCAACTGACGTGGTAGCCTCTCGTTACTTTGGTACTTCAGGCTTCAAGAGCCTTTGAACACGGGCATGAAAATATCCTGAAGTAATTTGTCCCGGTTGACATGGAAGCCTCTCATTACTTCGATGCTTCGAGCTTCAGGAGCTTTTGAAAGTGGGCATGAATATCTCCCGAAGTATTTTCTCCCGGTTGATGTGGCAACCTCTCGCTACTTCGACACTTCGGGACTTCAGAGCTTCTGTTTAGGTCGTTAAATTTTGTACGACTTTGAAACTCTGAATGCAAGAGATTAGTTAATCTGAAATGCATAGGGGATATCCACCGTTGAAAATTGAACCTTCCTGTTTTCTTGTATTTCAAGCTTGAAATGGACTGCTTTGAATGCTACATTTTGCTCACAGGTTTTCCTTGCGTATACAACATACTTGACCGACCTGAATTTATCAACCAAAAGAAGAAAAACTTATAGGAAGGCATGCAGAAAAGAAAGCGTCTCAACAGAGGTGTGGACCTAGGTCTTAACAACAACTACATATGACCCACAACAACTTTATGTGCTAACATTGGCTCCACAGGGTATGACATGCTCCCTGTGGGATTCCAAGAACAAGCAACTTTAGTTTCCTAGCTTAGGGCTATGGGGTCACTTATTCAAATACTAAAAGTAAACTGAAAACTGAAAAGCTTGCACACATGCTTATTTATATACAAGACCCTACTCTAACTGACCTTCATAATAAGCTAGGTGAAAAAAAACTTCCACCAGAGCCACTCAAACTGTTTGGTAATATAATTCATCTTTTCATTGCAAATGATTCATAAAATGTAAGGGAAGTATGACAACAGAATGAACACATGTTTTGGAACACTGACAATACCTCCAAATGATGATAAGATGATTAATTTTGCATGATCCAAGGTTTTTTGAAAGTTCAACTCCATATATAACCCCACAGGGTCACAAAATTTATAATAAGGCATGCTAAACTGGTAAAAAGTTACCTCCTTTAGTTCATCATTGCTCACCTACTGTTTGATGTTCTCAGCATGTACATGTGGATAAAGGATTGATGCGGGCTTGCTAATTCCAGATGATATCTGCTCATTTATAAGTGCTGGACCTAAGATAAGCTGCACATTATCTCTTTCTTTTCTCCTTCATGACTCTCCCAAGGATCAGATTCATAATTATCATATACAGGAACCATGCTACGAGGTTCCAAAGAAGCCATGGAAAAACTCTGCACATTATCTCTTTCTTTTCTCCTTCATGACTCTCCCAAGGATCAAATTCATAATTATCATATACAGGAACCATGCTACGAGGTTCCAAAGAAGCCATGGAAAAACTCTGCTCTTCATCATATTCGTTGGGATATTGATAAAAAATTGGTTGTTCTTGGTCAGTATTTGAAATAAATTCTTCATCATAAGAAGGGCTGCCAAAAACATCTGTTTCAAGAACAAAAATATCCTTTGCATTTTCTTCATAAGAGCATCAAATAAAATCTGCCTTCAATTCTGAAAAGCTAGGAAAAAACAGAGAGGAATCTTCCTTAGTTTTTTTAAACTAGCTTATCATTTATCTCAACTTCATAGTCAGGAGAAATATCTACTAATGTATACACTTGCTCTTTGACGTCAGAATATTCAAAAGAGACATGTTGATCTTCATAAACATTTAAAACAACATATACATTTGATATGATGCCATATGTTTCTATGTTATTTCTGTCATAATGAATATCATTCAACACCTCTTGATCTTCATGGTAAATGCTTTCTTCCACAATAAATACTTCATCATAAATATGGTTTTCATGGCTATCAAAATCTTTATGAAGAAAACAAAACTCATCACAATAGTTTTCTTAAAGATACTCAACTGAAAAATACTCTTTACAAAATGAATTGAAAGCTGCATGAAAACCCGTCAAAGAGTTGATGCTTGCAATGGGAAGAGATTGACACCAATCACAAGAAATCCCCTCTAATGAACACCTGAAAAGATTTATCTGAACATCTTCATATGAAGATGATGAATGAAATCATGAAAATCCAGCAAATGTACAGTTGGTACCTCCGACTCTTCTCCTCGAAATTTAGGAAGGCTAATTTTCCATTCATCTCTACTAGGCACTGGATTAGGGAAGCCAACTATCTTTGAAAAATCACAGAAAGCATACCTCTGAGCTAAAATCTTGTCCATTTCAAACCATTGGAGTCGCCAATAGTTTTTCAAACAATGGAGTCGCCATGGTGAAAGATGAGAAATTAGAACAATGTGTCCATCTTTAGTTCAACATCTAAAACTGAATCTCTTCATTGTTGTTCTCCTAGGGAAGATATCTTCACTTCCGTCCCCACAATGAAGCCATTAATGTTAGCACTAAGAATCACCCTCAGACTGTAAGATGATAATCCCAGTACCCATAAAAATGTAAGTGGATTAAAAAGGTTTTAGTAGGTGGATCAACAAGACTTTAAAGAAAGGAAAAGACAACAGATATCACTGCAGATCAATGATGGACCATTGGGCTATGGAGTCATAAACAATCTTCTCAATGAAGGCATTTAAGCTCCTTATCAAACAAATATTTGTATAATGATGAAGAGAAGAATAAGAGAATAACATAAATACGAATATTCTCTAAGCAAAGATCCTCTTTGCAAAGAGAATTTAGATGTGTCTGAACAATAAACAAAGATAATAGGCAAGCTTACAACATATCCTCTACCGCATCAGGAATCTATCGATCAAAGGGAAATTTTAATCCTTAAAATCAACAATTAAATTTAGACAAGATGAAGAATAGAACAGAGAACATAGAAGACAATTCTGATGAAACAACTCATATGAGTCTTCAATAACAATACAATTTACAGCCACATGCTGCTCTGGCTTACAAACTGAAATATACAGTCATAAACATTTCTCAAAACTTCCTCCGGTCTTGGGCTGAACCCCCCCTTTCCTTCTTTGTCATTCATCAAATGTATTTATAATCAAAACAAAAGACATGTCTTGCTGCTTGGGTGCCTCTTTTTTAGTTCCGTATGTCTTCTCTTGTCTTTCCTGTTCCTTCTGTCAGAAGGAAACTCTGATCAGTATGGGCATGCAGGAGAAACTGCCCTCTGTGGTACTTTGGTCTGACAATTTTCTATCTCCTCAGCCAGACGCCCCATGCTTCCATTTAAGGGGGTAGCCGATTGTTCAACCACCAATCCTTATTTCATTAACTGATTTCTTCTTGGGATCAGGACGAGGCCTTACGCCTACTTTGTTGCCACGCGTTGCTCTCATATTGGCCCCTATATAAGCACATGATTGTGGAAGATGCCAAGGGAAATTTGGGTCCACACTGCTTCGACCTCCGCAATTCACCACCAACTGCCACGTAACTCTTGCACTATACCATGGTTTCGATTGTGGGACCGCTCTAGAATTTTAACGTTCGATCAAGTTCCATCCCTGCAATGAAGTGTTGCCGTCGATCTGTTGCAATTTGTGATATGGAACGCCCTGCTTTTGCTGCCACGCGTTGCTCTTGGATTTGAGATCAACGGTCCATAATTACTTCGAGAGTTCGGGCTTCAAAATTTTTCTTCCGGTTTCTCGTGCAATCCTACGAAGTGTCGTATTTCCGAAGTGTTGGATTTGTCTGCACGTGGCCTCTTTTTTTGGATGGCCGAGATTCACTTCGTGAGTTCGGGCTTCGGGCCTTTTCAATGCATAACTCTTACAATCCTCCAAAGTGTTGTATCTCCGAAGTGAGAGATCTGCCTCCATGTGTCCTCCTATTTTGGATGACTGAGATTTACTTTGAGATTTCGTGCTTTGGGAGATTCTTCTGCATGCTCGCACAATCCTCTGAAGTTCCGTATTTCTGAAGTGTTAGATTTGTTGACACGTGTCTTCAACCTTCAATGGCTCAGATTTACTTCAGGACTTCGGGATGCTTGGATGGAAATCTCTCGAAGTTACTTTCTTCCGATTGACGTGGAAGCTCTCATTACTTCGGGACTTCAGGATTCTGGATCCTTTGAATGCGAGNGAAGTAAATCTGAGCCATTGAAGGTTGAAGACACGTGTCAACCTTCAATGGCTCAGATTTACTTCAGGACTTCGGGATGCTTGGATGGAAATCTCTCGAAGTTACTTTCTTCCGATTGACGTGGAAGCTCTCATTACTTCGGGACTTCAGGATTCTGGATCCTTTGAATGCGAGCATGAAAATCTCCAGAAGTACTTTCTCCTGGTTGACGTAGTAGCCTCTTGTTACTTTGGCGCTTCGGGCTTCAGTAGATTTTGAATGCGGGCATGAATATCTCCTGAAGTATTTTCTCCTAGTCGACGTGGAAACCTCTCACTACTTTGACACTTCAGGACATTAGAGCTTCTGTCTGGTTGTTAATATTTGCACGGCTTTGAAACTTTGAATGCATGTGAGCCATTAATCTGAAATGTACAGGAGATCTTCACCGTTGAAAATTGAACCTGCCTGTTTGCTTGTATTTCAAGCTCAAAATGGACTGCTCTGAATGCTGCATTTTTCTCATAGTTTTTCCATGCACATACAACATACTTGACCGACCTGACTTTATCAAACAGAAGAGGAAAAACTTATAAGACGACATGCAGAAAAGAGAGAGACTCAAAACAGGTGTGGACCTAGGTCTTAACAACAACTACATATGACCCACGACAACTTTGTGTGCTAACACACCCCATGCAACTTGCTCAGAGGGCCTTTCCATTTCCCTATGTAGACTTGAAGTCCCCTTTTGCACTTCCCAGAGCCAAAAAATCTTATTTTTCCTTATATACGCGCCCTACAAGTTAGACAACATGCATATACGTAGGTTGCATCACTACAACTCGCATACATCGAGTTTGGTGCTCAAAATTAAAAATTGTGTTGGGTTTCCATGTCATGTCATGAGATCCATGATCCTTGACCTTCCATATATTGGAAATGTTCTGACTCGGCGCTTTAGTTCCATTTGAAGGCTATAAATTGAACCATATCCAAACCGTGGAAGAGGAGATAATTCAATTTTTTAGAGCAAAGATACTTTGGAGAAATTTTCACTTCACATTGAGTTTGCATCCCTTCGTCCTTTAAAGTATGAACACATTGTTCATCCCCCAAGCTCTTCCCTCTTTGATGGAGAACCTCATTGTCTCTCTTATATGAGCTTGCCTTTAGTGGAGGATTGAAGTGGTGGAGGCCCAGCTGGAAGGGACTTAGTTTCTCGGTTTCAAGACGTGCCAACATGAAAGTTTGTCACTTATACACTTCTTTTGATCATTTTTTAATAGAAATACTCTTTTCTCGTCCAATTGATATCTTGCAAAATTTTAAATTGTTATTCTATGGGAATATTTGTTATGAATGTTAATGGATTATG
>JASDQU011027278.1:10771-25462 GCA_032191745.1 Picea mariana | reverse complement strand
ATCAAATGATCACCGATTAATTTAAAATACACACAATGATCCTCTTTGCTTCTTGTGCAGCCAAGTCCTAGCATATTAGTATCAAATTTTTGATACCACATCCTTGGTGATTGTTTTAAACCATACAGGGACTTTTTCAGCTTGCATACTAGCTCCTTCTTTCCCTTCACAACAAATGCTTTTGGTTGCTTCATATAGATTTCTTCTTCCAGATCCCCATGTAGGAATGATATCTTCACATCCATCTGTTCTACTTCAAAATCAAATGCAATAGAAACATATAACATAAATATTATAGAGGTTAACTTGGAAATAGGAGAAAACATCTCACCAAAATCAATTCCCTCAACCCGATAATAACCCTTTGCTACTAACCGAGATTTGTATTTCTCCACTTTTCCTTTTTCATTCAACTTCTTTTTAAATACCCATTTGTTTCCAATGGGATTTCTTCCAGTCAACAACTCCACTAGATCCTAAGCCTCATTCTTATCCAAGGCTGCCATTTCTTCGTCCATGGCCTTTTTCCAAAAATTTCCATTCTCTGAATCCACTACCTCCCTAATAGTTCTAGGATCATCATCAGTAATAGACAAACAAAAATTTGAACAGAAATTAGATGGAGTATACCTTTCCGGTAGCCTTGTTTCTCGAAATGATCTCCTCAATACTAGAGTATGAGGATCTTCTTCTTATGATTCATGTTCTTCTGTAGAGTTTGATTCATCATCCTTTAAATCAAACTCTATTTTCTCTGATTCTTCCTTACTTGGAAGGACTTCATGTTTAACAACATCCTTCATTTCTCTAAATACCACATCTTGGCTATGCACTACCTTCTTATTTTCTGGGTTCCAAAGTTTATAACCTTTGAAACCATCTTTATATCCAATAAAGATACACTTTTCAGCCTTCTTATCTAGCTTACTCATGTTTTCCTTTGGAACATGAACATATGCATCACAACCAAATACCTTGAGATGTGTGAGAGAAGGTTTCTTACCAGTCCATACCTCTTGTGGAGTCTTGTCATCCAGCACTGATGAGGGTGATTTGTTGACCAGGTAACATGTAGTACCCACTGCCTCTACCTATAATTCTTACCCTAACCCGACACCACTGAGCATGCACCTTGATTTTTCACTCATCATCATGTTCATCCTTTCTGCAACTCCATTATGTTGAGGTGTATATGGAGTATTTTTCTGCCTTGATATACCGCACTTCTTACAGAATTCTTCAAATTCATTCCTGTAGAAATCTCCTCCATTATTTTTCCTTAGCACCTTAATTATTTTCTCTATTTGATTCTCAACAAGAGCCTTAAGCTCTTTAAACCTGCCAAATAGTTTAGATTTCTTCCTAGGGAAATATATCCAAGTATTCCTCGAGCATTCATCTATAAATGAGACATAGTACATAGATTTTCCCAATGATGGGTTTGACATAGGTCCAAAAACATCATTGTGAACTAGCTGTAAAATTCCTTCTTCTCTCATTGCACCAGGGGGGAATCTTACTCGATTTTGCTTCCCATATACACAATGTTCACAAAAATCAAAATCCAGAGAGAATTTAGACATACCTTCAATCATACCTTTATCGTGTAGTAGTCGAAGACCCTTCTCTCCGATATGCCCCAGTCTTTGATTCCACAACATAACCTTTTCTTCATAGACCGTAGGAGTTCTTTCTTCTTCAAATCTAACATCAGGAACAATGGAACTATTACACCCATCACTAATAGTGCTTCCTTGAATCTTATACAGAGTTCCAAACCGAACTCCCTTCAACAACACCATTGCTCCTCGAACCATCCTGCAGGTTTCCTTTTCAAATATTGTTTTTACCCGTGCATCGTCCATTTTGATTACATAAATCAAATTTCTGGCCAATCCTGGGATGTGCAGAACACCAGGTAGTGTTCTAATCCTTCCATCTATGAGCCTCAACTTGAATTTTCCTCGACCTATGATTCTGGTTGTCGAGTCATCACCTAGGAAAAAATTACCTCCATCATACCTATCATATTCACAAAACCACTCCCTCTGGGGAGTCATATGAAAGGATGAACTTGATTCAACCAGCCATGCCTCATGATCTTCTTGTTTTCTTGAAGAATCCAAGTATACATCCCCTCCTTTTTCCTTGGACATCTTGTCTTTTGTAGAAGGAGATTCTTCATATCCCTTCTTTTTCTCAACTTTGGATCTACACTACTTGCTGTAATGCCCTTCTTTTCCACATATCCAACATACCTTTACAAAATTTATGGGAGATTTATATCTACCCTTAGAATTAGATCTCCCACTTGAGAACTTATATCTATTTATTTCCTTGGAGCATCCTCTTGCAAATAATGTGTCTGTGCTATGTCCTTCCATATTATTCTGTCACATCTCCTTTGACAATAAGGATGAGACCACTTCATCAAACATCAAGGCAGTTGTATTAATACCTATGGCCACAACCAGAATATCCCACGAGTCTAGTAAAGAACACTGTAAACTGATACAATTATCTTCATCTGAAATTTTAATCTCAACAAATACTAATTGAATTACCACAGTATTGAAGGCGTTCAAATTCTTTGCCACTTCTATGCGACCGAATCTCCATGTCTCATCCTCAAGTTATACAACTTATTTTTCAAGAACAATTTATTTACTAGGAACTTAGACTGATACAACTTCCCCAACGTATCCCATAAATCCTTGGTTGTAGCTTCCTCTGACACATTCAGTAATACTGAATCTAAGAGACACAGTCGTATTGTTCTCTTTGTCTTTCGGTCCAACTTTTTCCAGTCATCTGCTAAAGTTCCTATAGGTGAAGTACCTAGATCTACCACAATCCACTGATCTCTTTCCACCAACAGATCTTCCATCTTGAGCTTCCACAACTCAAAATGTTTCCCATTAAACTTCTTGATTTCCATTTTCGAATTGCTCGTCATTTCATTTCACTGAAAAATCAATACCCCAAATCTCCCACTATAACAAGGATTATCACAGACCCGAGCCAAAACCTAGAACACAAAGGCATCCCCTTGAAGCCAACAAATCTCTGATACCAAATGTATATTTTAACCTTGTACAATATTTACTACAAAGAGTTTTTCTCCTATTAAGAATTTTGGCATTTAGACACTGTAGTATTATTCAAATAGGATTATAACTCCGCAAGAGTAAAACAAAAATGAGTATAATGGTATCATCAACACCCTTATTTGGGACCTATCCCATTAGATTCCTCTCTTTTCCCTGATTGTCATGGTACCTATAACTTTTAATACATTATTTTCGTGGACCCGACCCTCTTCCCGACACCCTTATTTGGGCCCTATCCCATTGGATTCCCATTTTCTCCCTGATATTCATGGTACCTATCACTTATCACCATTTTACTCTGTGGTCCCACCCACCCTTCCTGGCACCCTTATTTGCCACCTATCCCATTTTCTTCCTCTTTTTTCCTTGTCTGCAGTGATACCCCTCACTTGTAAATTTTTCAATGCGGACCCTTGAAGGAATATCCAGCAATACTGAGAGGGGGGGAGGTTAAATCAGTAGTGCCTACTTTTTCTTTTTACCTTCATCCATATTAAGCACACACATTAATTATTCAATTAATAAATATATGATGAACAACAAACCCTTATGAACACAAGATTTTATCGTGGAACCCAACAGGGAAAACCACCAACTCTTTTCTCATTAATAAAAATTTATTTTACAAAATTGTTTTCAAGATACAACTTGATGGAGAGACATTCCCCAAGTTTCTTTAGCTACAACTGAAAGGATTTTGCTACACCCCATTTACCAGCTACAACTGGAAGGATGCACCCACACCCTCATTCACCAGCAACAACTGGTAGGAGGCTTCAACCCCCTATTTAGTCAACCACAACTGACAAGGAAGCACCAACTCCCTCTGTTCACCAACACCAACTAGTAGGAGGCTACGACCCCCTGTTTAGTCAGCTATAATTGATAAGGAAGCACCAAATCCCCTGTAGGCTCCAATCTACCATTGCACCACCCAACCACCCTTAGTTTATAATCCAATTCATTCTCTTCTGTACTTCACTGAATTTGACTCATACAACCATTGTTGTATTTCTACTTGTCTCCTGCAACCTTTGCTTGTATGGTATTTTGTATCAAGTACTGGGTTGCATAATTGTTGCTTTGTCTTCTTCTATTCTTGATATTCAATAATACATTGATAGGAACCTTAGAACAAACAACTCTTCATCTTGGACTCTGCTCCTGTTCTCGATCTTCTAATATGAACCACAAAGACACTCTCTTCTCACCACTATTTCTCGTTTATATAATCTTCAAACATGTGTGAAATTTAAAACATTGTGTCCCTTTATTTGAACCATTGTACCTTTTCATTTAAAATGATAATCTAAACTTTAATTAATATCATTTTTCCTTTTTATTCTTTATTTATATTTTCATGATTTAATTCTCTTTTAATCATGACTGTGTATCAGTTCATTTTTGTTTGGCATGAGTTGATCACATTTTAATTATCTTTACCGTGAATACCTTTCATAAATTGATCATAGCATGGATCAATTTTATCCTTTATACTTGGTCACGGATCTCCATTAATTTCACAAAGACCAGATACTATGGAGGCGCTTCTTTCAAGCCATTTCATATAACCTTGCGTCACAGGACCACGAGCTATAACAGCTATAGCGACATATTATCATTTCCTCTAAAAAATATCTTTATAGCATATGACCAATGATGGTGACCTATCATTAGGCAAGACGAGTGTATGAGTACTTTACCAAATCAACAGTCACGATTCATTTTCCCGATGATATGGACGGTTAACGGGATTTGGTCGTTTAGACATTTGAGTCTTCGTGACTTCAAACTTTACTAAACTCACAATCACAAAATTTCCGGTCATATCAGACGTGTCATATTCTCCACGAAGATGGATGGTTGTTGGCTCTTTAGTGTTTTGCTCATCAGGTCTCATGACCTCCAACTCTTCAAAACTCTGAAGCTGTCAATCTACTGACGCGTGTCCCTTTCACAATTTCAGTGTTCGGGACTTCAATATATTAGAGTATTTGTTTTCTATGCAAAACTCCTGAAGTAGAAACTTCAGACATGGCGTAAACCTGCTAACGTCACTTGATGACTTGGCACATGCCGAGAAACTACCACGTGTCACTCTGATTCGTCACTTACATGTGCTTGAAATGCCAATTTCAACTTTGACACTTGTCACTTCCTGACTGAGCCACTTGTCCTTGCTGACATGGTTTGTCATTAACATTACTCAAGATGATGTGGACCTTGATAAGTGTCTTCCTCCTTGACTTCGGAGCTTCAACTTTCAGGGTTTTGAACACCTCTCGTCGCTGATTCTCTCAATCACAAATCCCCGATTCCTGAGTTCGTTAATCTTGTGCCATGTTCTCACCTTCCAACTGACGACTAGGATATATTCGGTATTTTAGATTTCATGAGCTCGTGATCCTTGACTCCTCGACACTCCAAATCCTTTGATTCCCGATTTCCTGATATTCCATTTTCTGATATCCGATTTGCCGATATTCGCTTATGTTGGATCAACGGTCCATGACCCTCCATGATCCAATGGTCTAGATCATATCGCGATTTCACATTTCACGAGTTCATACAACACTATCTTTGAATTTTCTGATTGTGAGTCAGTGAAATTCCAATCACTTGCCACGTGTCCTCTTGATCCAATGGATAAGATCATTTCACTGCTTTGGAGTGTTAACTAACTCCTGGGCTTATCCTCCTTGCAGCTCCACTGGATCCGGCGACTGACGGGTATTCTTAAAGTAGATCAACGGTCACGATATTTCAATGGTCCTCAATCCCACAGTCACATAAATGACTGATGTGCATTGTATCAGATGATAAACATGGTCAAACTCTTGATCGGACAACTGCTAAGCTTCTCATTCTGATCAGATGGCTGCTGAGGCTTCTCGCATTTTTTGCGCATTGATCAATTGTTCAGTATTTTTACTGAACCCGACGACATCTCTACAGTCTATTCTTCCTCTAGATATTTTGATCAACAAATCGTTTTTTATCCTATCTTGATCAACAATAGACACGAAATAATTCTGTACTTCTGAGCTTTGATCTTCATATAGTTCACTTATGTTGTTCGCTCGTCCTCGTGAGTTTGCGTTGTCTATCTCTCCACACAGTTTGACATCTTCTGCTGACTGATATACCTGTAGACAGTTTTGATCTTTCAACTACCTATTCTCTCTTCTTCCTGATCTTGTGTTATCAATCTCTGCATTTGCTATCTTCTTGCTGACCGATATACTGTTGACATCAATGACAATATCATCTGTCATTTAAGAACAGATCATCACTTCAACTATTGACATCAATGACAATCTCATATGATGTACTTCATCATTACATATCATCACTTCGACGGTTGACATCAATGACAATATTTCCAGCAACCCGCTTACCCATCTTTTACTCTACCCCAATGGCCACCACTTGCACCCAAGAACTCAATACCTTAATTGCTGAAAACCTCTAGAGAAAGGAGGACATCAAGACTTTCAATTCCAAAATTAGAAAGATCAATTCCTCTGTTCAGATCCTCCAGGAACATCGTGCCAACATCAAAGACATCAAAGACACAATCAATCAATTTATGGGCCACTCCCTGAACCCTACCTCTTCTAAACAACCTTCCTAATAGGAAGACAATTAATCTTCCCAATACCAAGGTCCTCATTCCACCCACCTTCCTCGAGGCATATGCCTTCCCAGAATTGAGGTGAAAAAATTTGATGGCTCAGATCCCATAGGTTGGGTCACTTAAATGGAACATTATTTATCTTTTCATGGCATTATTGATGATTTAGCCAAGCTTCATTATGGTATCCTAGATATGGATTCAGAATGTTGGAAATGGTGGAAATGGCGTCGAAAGGCATGCCAAGGGTATGTTTCTTGGACACAGGTTTTTGCAGAGATTTATGATCGCTTTGACTCTGACACCCACCATTTAGGTCGTTTGACCAAGTTGAAGTAGTATAGGAAATTGGAATACTTTATCACCACCTTTGAGCACTTGGATTTCATAAATTAGGGCATGTTAGATGCCTTATTCCAAGAATTCTTTATCAGGGGCATCAAAGATGAAATTTGTGTTCATGTTCTCATGGAACGCCCATAGACATGGTTAGAATATACTCAATGAGCGAAGGAAGCACAATAGATTTTCTCCTCCCAGACCAGAAAACCCTCTTTTATTCCTTGCCCTAAACCCACCAACCATGCACCTCATGCAACTCCCCTCAAGATCCATAAATTAACTAGGGAATAAATGAATGAATACTAACTCAAGGGTATTTTCTATAATTGTTATGACAAATATTTTCCAGGGCACAAGTATAAGGAACAAAATATTTTTATGGCCATGAATGAGGGTGTTTCTAAAGAGGAGGAAGTTGTTTCCCCTGTGGATGAGCTACCACTACTAGCTGATTTGACTCCACCCTATGATACACCAAAATTTGAACCAGTGATTTCATTTAATTCCCCCACTGGCTTTTCTTCTACCTAGACCTTCAAGTTAATTGGTTACATTAAGAATAGGAAATTCATCACCCTCATTGATAGTGTTATCACCCATAATTTTATTCATTGAAGCATTTCCCAAAAATTCAATTGGTATACCCGTGTAGTCAATAATTTTCAAATCATGAATGCCAATGGAGGTTCCATGAAATGTGGGGGACATTGTGAAAATGTGTGGCTCCAAATTGGTCAGTATCACCTAAAATCTCATATGTTTTTTATAGACATGGGAAGTTGTGACATTGTGCTCAGTTTCGAATGGTTACATAGTCTTCGACCCATTCTCATGGATTTTAATGAATTAACCATGCAATTCCAACAAGAGGGACAACATTATAAGTTCCAAGGAATCACAACAGGATCCCTTGAGATAATCAATTACCATCGAATAAAAACTCTCCTCAAAAAATTTCATTCTAACATTATTTCCCAACTCCACTACATTCAAGCCATTGAGGCAACCTGTGTGCATCCTAACCTCCAATATATCATCGCTCAACACCAAGATATTTTTACCACTCCCAAGGAACTCCCCCCTTCCCATTTTTTCCATGATCACTCCATTCCTCTCATACTGGGCAATCTTCCTCCTAATGTTCTCCTTTATCATCATCCCTTTTCCCAGAAGAATGGAATTGGGAAAAAATTTCAACAATTACTCGAAGAAGGTGTTATTCTTCCTAGTACCATCCCCTATTCTTCTCTTGTTGTCATGGTACTCAAGAAAGAAGGTACTTGTCAAATGTGTCCTTATTTTCACACCCTCAACAAAATCACAATCAAATATAATTTTCCCATTCTTGTCATCGATGAACTATTGGATGAATTAAGTGGTGCTCAATACTTCACCAAACTTGGTATTCATTCTGGCTATCACCAGATCTGTATGAAATAACAATACATTCCCAAGACTGCATTTAGAACTCATGAGGGTCACTATGAGTTCTTGGTAATTCCCTTTGGCCTATCTAATGATCCCTCCACTTTCCAACATCTAACGAATCATGTCTTACATCCTTTTTACCATCATTTTGTCTTAGTTTTATTTGATTATATTATGATCTATAATAAAACTTGGATATGCCATCTCTCCCATGTGGATCAAGTTCTCAATCTACTCCCTCAGCAACAACGTTTCCTCAAAAAATATAAATGTCCCTTTGGAGCCTCAGAAGTGGAGTACCTAGGTCATATTGTTGGCAAGGATTGTGTAAAGGTGGATCCTAAGAAAATTGAAGCTATGCAGGATTTCCCTCAACCTAAAACTATTAATATCTTACGTAGTTTTCTGGGTTTAACGAGATATTATCAAAATGTTGTTCAGAATTATGGAAAAATTGCAGCCCCTCTCACTTCTCTTCTTAAATATAATTCTTTCTCATGGAATCCAACTACTAATCACTCCTTCCATGACTTGAAATAAGATATGTGCACGAACCCTATCCTGGCACTTCTCGACTTCACAAAGACTTTTGTACTAGAATGTGATGTTTACGGGAAAGGAATTGTGCCTGCCCTCATGCAATATGATAGGTCTTTGGCCTTCACTATCAAACAAATTTCGGAGATACATTTGGGCCAATACATTTATGAAAAGGAAATTTTAGCTACTCTTCATGTCGTGGATCTCCGATGTCCTTATCTATTGGGGAAACAATTACAAATTAAAATTGATCATCAAAGCCTCAAGTATTTTCTAAAACAATGAATTTCATCCCTAGAGAGACAAAAATGGGTGACCAAGATATTTGGATATGATTATGAGAACATTTACGCTCTTTGGATTACAAAAATGTAGTTGTTTATTCTCTTTCCAAGAAGTATGAAGAAGAAGGGTCCCTCTTTTCCCTCTCCTTCATTGTACTAGACCGACTCCAATATGTTCATCAAGAATGACTGCAAGACCCCAAAATTTCTCTCATGATCCAAAAATTGCAACACCATTCTCCATCTTCTCCAAGGTACTCTTGGTACAATGAAGAGATTTTCTAGAAATGTCGTTTGTATTTAAGAAAACAATGACAAATTAAATCAACGGTGGTTTTTGAGCTTAATGCTTCACCCACAACTGGGAATTCAAGGTTTACCAAAACCTATGAATGGGTCAAACATTCTTTTTCCAGGGATGGTATGAAACAAGACATTCACACCTTTGTGGATGAATGTGCAATATGTCAAAATTCCAGACACACTCCAACTACTTATGATTCCCCTTTATATTTGGAGAGATATTTCTATGGATTTCATTATGAGCTTACCTAAATCGGGAAATAATTCAGTCATCATGATGGTAGTCGATCGTATTTCAAAATATGCTCATTTTTGTTCTCTACAACACCCATTCATCGTATCCATAGTGGCTCAAATTTTCACGGATAATATTTTCAAACTTCATGGCATTCCTCATTATGTTGTCTCTGATCTAGATCCAAATTTCGCCAGCAATTTTTGGCAAGAATTGTTCAAGCTCCAGGGAACTCAATTACATCTTAGCACAACCCATCATTCCTAGATTGATGGCCATAATGAAGTTTTCAACAAATTTTTGGAATCATATTTGCGGTGTTTTGGATTAGACCAACCACATGATTGGACTCAATGGTTAACCCTAATTGAATGTTGGTACATCACATCTTACCATACAACTATTCTCATGAATCATTTTGAACGAGTCTATGGCCAAAATCCATCATCGATTATCTCAGACATCCAAGGTGTCTTGAAGGTTCAAGAGGTTGACAAAAATATTACGGTTTACAAGGCCATTTTCTATACCCTCAAAGAAAATTTGGTCATGGCTCATAATTAGATGAAGGAATAAGCAGATAAGAGTTGTTTAGAATGTCAATTTGCTGAAGGGGACCAGGTGCTTCTTTGTCTACAACCTTATAAGAAGACTTCATTCAAACCTGAACACTACTAGAAAATTTCTCCCAAATTTTATGGTCCTTATACAATTCTCAAGCAAGTGGGGCCTATGGACTACTAGTTAGCTCTTCCAAGTCATTCTAAACTCCATATTTTTTTTCATATCTCATGCTTAAAGAAAGTGATTATAAGTAAGTGTCAAACTCAGACCAGTCTCCCCGAGTTGGATGAAGAGGGTTCCATTTGGATGCAACCACAAGCACTGTTGGACCCGCACATGCGTCACCTCTGTCAGTGCACCATCAAGGAAGTGTTAGTTCAGTGGAAAGATACAACTCCAAAAGATGCCACCTAGGAGACAACTACCATTCTGCAACAATTTCCTCATCTCAATCCTTCATGACAAAGTTGTTCTTCAAGCGAGGGGGGAATGTTAGGAACCTAACCTACCCAACCCCTCATGTAGGTAGAATTATATGTTTTCCATGTAATAATGACCGATATTAGTTAATAATGTTGATTAATTGGGTTGGTTTCCATTGATGTCAACCCTTGAAGAAATTTTGGTAGAGAATTCTCGTAGCACAAAGGTTTGGGTAATGGACCCAAGTTTGTTTGATGTATAATGATATGAGTTTTGATATATTTGTAGGTAATTCTATTATATATGGATAGTACATGTCATGCCATTTCTGGTAGTATGAAAGAGGGGAGTTGGCGGATAACATTTCATTTCCTATTTTACAGGTTCAGTCATTTGCCTTAGCCAAACCTAGGAAAGAGATAGCCTCAGCTCGGCGACTAGAAGCAATATTCGAGTAGCTATCAGGTATTGGAGTCCAGAAACTACCGCATCTAGCTAGGAAACGACGTCTTTTTCTCCTAAAGACCTTTTCCAACCGGAGAGTTGCTTCTGGAACGTCACATAACTCCTCATGGTTTGAGAGTTATGGCCTTACGAAGTTGAAGGACCCTCATATGATTGGCTTGAAACCCCAAAAGGTCAAAGAAGTCAAAGTTCTTGCAAAGAAGAAATTATTTAAATAATAAAGTGAAGTGACAAAGTCAAAGAGGATTATTTAAATAATAAATTGAAGTGACAAAATCAAATAGGATTATTTAAATAATAAAGTGAAGTGACAAAGTCAAGGAGGATTATTTAAATAATAAAGTATATGGAGAACTTTCTAATTATGGAAAGTGGTTATAAGAAGGTTAACCCTAAAATGAGGAAAATGGGTTAAGTGGTCAAGTGGCTATTGGATACATGGACAAGTGGCAATTTGGTCAAAGTTGGACATAGGTGACTATGTGGACGAAGTGGCTATGTGGACAAAGTGGCCTAGAAGATGCTTCTAAGGAAGCTACTTGGAGAGTATAAATAAAAGGCAGACTCTGTCATTTCAATCATACTTGAGCATATTGAATATATACAAGTGACTAAGGTAACCAAAGGATATATAAGCTTAATTTCAGAGGGAAGGTGAAGTAAAGAAGGCCGAAATTCAAGGGAGGATAAATTCTTTTGATGATGTTTTCTAAGGTATGTTATTTACAGGTAATTTCACTATTTTTGCAATAACTTTTTTTATAGAATGATTCAGACTGTTAAATTGGGAGGCCATTGAGAAAACATATCCAAGTAGATATGGTACAAATTTCATCTTGTGGGGCTTTTTATTTTTGGAGTTACACTCCGCGGAAAATATGGTTTGTGGCTAGTCCTGAAACTAGTCTAAAACTGGTGTTTCGGGTAAAAATGTCATAACTTATTCTTAACAGATCCAAATTCAGTAAGACCAAATGTGTTGGTTAGAGTATAGTCTGTAGTATTATGTGTAAAATTTTTATATCCATACAACAAATATTCCATGCCGGGCACGCTCTACAAGTTCTCTCTCTAGAATAAGCCAGAATTCAACAAGGTGTTCCATTTTTACTATAACTCCTTTTTTGAGAGGTTCCAAGCAGTGACACCTAGAGGAATTGCATAAAACACACTGAATAAAATTGTGTACTATTTTCATATATTTATTCATTACAGGTACATAGTTATGATTATTTCAAGTTAGGGTTGTTGACTAATCCAAAACTAGTCATGTGAGACTAAAGTAAAGTTTTATGAAAACACTAGTCTCTTGTTGTTAAAGTTAAGGAAGGTTTGCAGATTGAGGTACAAGTTGGTGCATGGTTTATGCACTTGTTTATGGTACAAGTTGATTATAGGTTGGTCCATGGTTGATGCACTTGTTTATGGTACAGGTTGATTATAGATTGATTACAGGTTGAGGTACATATTGATGCATGGTTGATACATGGTTCAGGTTATTGGTACATGTTGTTTGGTGCGGGTTTATTGGTACAAGTTTACAAAAATATATCTCATAGTGATAGTGTGACAGTGGTTTCATTCTAGTTATACGTCAGGGATGTTGGACGGGGCAAGGACAGGTGGTTGTAGCCACCTTCTAGTATAGGGGGTTGTAGCCTCCTTTTAGTTGTATCTAGATAATTGGGGAGTTGGAGCTTCCCTCAGGTTGTAACCTGAGAAACTAGGGGGTTGGAGCCTCCTTCTAGTTGCAACTAGAAAACAAAGGAAGTTGGTGCTTCCAATGAATGTAATTCTTCAAGACATATAAGAAAAAACATTCTGTGGTTTTCTACCGCTTTGGATTTCCACATAAAAACACTGGTGTACTGTGTATGTGTATGATTGTTCATTTGTTCATTGTTTATTTTCTCTGCAAATATTAGATGATAATGCTACATTGATATAACACTTGCATTATATGGTTAAAAAGGATTAGATTTTTCTATTACTGATTCACCCCCCCTCTCGGTAATCCAACAAATAAGGCCTATTTAATAAATGTGAACAAGTCAATGTAAGAAGGCCTGACATAAGCTTTCACTTATAGAAATATATTCCTTTAGAATCTTCTTTAGAAGATAGAATTAGTATAAATAAGAGGAGGAGGCATGAGAAGATTTTCCTTGAGACTTATTATAATAGAGCTCTTATTGGCTGGAGGTTTCCCCATAGAAGAGGCAAGAGAACATTGCTTTCTTTGAATAAAAGGTATTATTTTTGGTATTTCTCTCTCAATTTTTTTTATGTTCCATTGATATTTTCAAAATATTCATGTTTCTTCATAATATATTAAATATGGTACCTTACATAAAGAGAGAAGGGAGGTAGAGAGGCATTGCTTGAGAGTGTGAGGAGAAAGAGGGGGGATATAAAGATGGAGTGAGAGGAAGGGGGGAGAGAGAGAAAAGGGGGGCAGAGTGGGGGATATGGATGGAGGGGGATACAAAGTGAGGGGGAGAGGCGTAGATGTAGGAGAGAGAAGGAGAGGAGAGATAGTGGGAGGGAGGGGGAGAGAGAGAGGGATTGTTTGATAGTGTGAGAGGGAGACAAAGCAGGGGGTAGAGAGAGAGAGAGGTGGGAGAGAGATGGTAGATGTAAGAGAGAGAGAGAGAGAGGAGAGATAGTGGGAGGAGGGTGGTAGAGAGAGAGTGTATGAGAGTGTGAGAGGGGGGTAGAAAGGATAGGGTAGAGAGAGAGGGAGGAGGGAAAGAAGGAGAGGGTGGGAGAGAGCCAGCAATATAAGAAGAGAGGTCAAGAGTGATATGGAGAGAGATAGAGAGGGAGGTAGAATGAGAAAGAGAGAGAGAGAGAGAGTGAGAGTGAGACTAACAACAAGGAGAGATAGAAATAGATGAAGGGAGAGAGGGAGAGAGTCAAAGAGGGGGGGTATAGAGAGGGAGTGGGTGTGAGAGTGTGAGGCTTGGCGAGGAAAGGTCTAGGTATAATTCATGGTCTAATTCTAGGTCTAGGCCTAGGTATAGATATTTACATGCCTTTCCATGTCTAGGTCAAGTCCATGTCTTTCCTTACCATGCCTTGCCTTGCAATGTACCAAAATTGCTAGTGTGTGAGAGTGTGAGAGGGAGAGAGAGGAAGACAAAGAGGGGAGGTAAATATTGAGTGTGTGAGAGTGTGGGAGGGAGAGAGAGGAAGGTATCGAGATGAGGGATAGAAATAGTGTATGAGAGAGTGTAGGGGGGAGAGAGAGGAAGGAATAGAAGGGCAATAGAGAGAGCATGTGAGATTTTTAGAGGGAGAGAGAGGAAGACAGAGAGGGGGGTAGAGAGAGAGGTAAATATAGGAGAGAGGGGTATATGTAGG
>JASDQU011027278.1:0-10671 GCA_032191745.1 Picea mariana | reverse complement strand
TAAATTAAATTAATATTTTTTACTATTTTCAATCTTCTTTTGTCTTCGCATATATCAAAATCCTAGAATGCATCCCTCTCTTATTCTGCTATAATTTTTTGTCGGCTTAACCATTTCTAGAATGAGTTATATGTTGCACTAAAGGAGACCGATATCTACAATTAAAAAAAATGAAATTCTTTTAATCATGTTAAGACCCTCTTAGCCTCCATGAACAAAAGGCCTTGTAATTTCAAGGATATATTGAATTTTATAATTTTAAACAAATATAAAATTGACATTATAAATTTCCAAAAAATACACCGCACTAGAACAAGAGATCTCTACAATTATACAAGTTTTTGGAATAAAATTGCATCATTAAGGTATCTGCATGAACAAAGACATATACCTTATATTTTGTTGGAAAACTAACATACCATTGTTAGAAAAAACCAAATTTCACATAGTTATCACAATTTCTATGAATAAAACTTGTATATTCATAAATATAATTCAATTTCCTACGTTTAATCTTCTTACACCATATTCAAATTCATTGTAAAAGTACCTTGAATAATCCTCTAAGTTAATAGATTGTTTTTTTCCAGGTTTTATTGCCACTAACGTGTCATGAGAGACCATCATTAGCTTGCACATACCCAAGTTCCTTATTGTTGTTTATGAATATGCAAAAAATATGTTCATTTTCTATTCTAAAATTTTGTGAAAAAATATATATCTTGTGTTGTATTTGCAAATGCGGAAACACAAATATCATATAAGACAATCAATTAATATACAGACAATAAACACAGATATTTGCGTGGTTCATCCAAACGTTGGGTTACGTCCACCAAGCATAGGTATCGATTGTCTTATTACTCAAATCAAGGAGATTACAACAGGATCACACTCTCATCTCATGCTCTTGTCTGCGTGTACAGGATTACATAATTTTATATAAATTTTCAAAGAAAACTGATTATTAAATGCAATCTCATCCATATTCTAACTTGGTCGTATTGGTTACAACTAACGCTAGATTATAGGATATGAAATCCTAATCATGGAAGGATTCATTGTCACCAGTTTCCAACAATATCCACCTTGACAACAATTAACCCGATACCTTGCTCTTTCTTTGTTCATCACCTTTTCTGCAAGCCAAGAGAAGCCAAGCACCATCATAGCTTCTCTAACATTACTGGTTTTGTGAACATTTCTACGCAGTTCTCTTTTGCATGCACTTTCTGAAGAGAGACTCCACCTTCATCAATGACATGTATTACAAAATGGTACTTGATCGGTATATGTTTTGTTTTACTGTGGTAGGTTGGATTCTTAGCTAAGTGAATAGCACTCTGACTGTCACAAAGTAACTTTACTTTGTCCTGCATCCTTCTAAACTCACCAAACAAACCTTTCAACCAAACTGCCTCTTTGCAAGCATGTGAAGCAACTATGTATTTTGTTTTTATAGTGGATAAAGAGACAACATTCTGTAGCTTTGACATCCAACTAATAGCTCCACCTGCAAGAGTAAATACATACACTGAAGTTGACCTTATCTTGTCCAAATCACCTGCAAAATAAGAATCAACATATCCATAGACTAACTCACAACCACTGTTATAGCTGATATAGTAATCACTTGTGCCCCTCAGATACCGAAGCACCCATTTCACTGCTGCCCAATGCTCTTTACCTGGATTTTCCATATACCTACTGACAACCCCAACTGCATGTGAAATGTATGTCCTTGCACTAACCATCGCATACATTAGACTTCCTACTGCATTAGCATATGGCATTTGAGACATATATTCCTTTTCTTCTTTTGTACTGGGACATAAACTTGAAGAAATCTTAAAATGGGAAGCCAAAGGGATTGAAACTGGTTTCACATCATTCATACCAAACCTCAAAAATATCTTCTCAACATACTTTTGTTGTGACAACCAAAGCTTACCATTCCTCCTGTCTCTGAATATCTCCATGCCCAAAATCTTCCTTGCTTCTCCTAGATCTTTCATATCGAACGTCCTAGCCATCTAAGCCTTTAACCTGTTGATCTTAGTTATGCTTTTGCTTGCTAAAAGAATATCATCAACATACAATACTAAGATAATAAATATGTCATTATTCAATTTCTTAAAGTAGATACAATGATCATACTCACTCCTTGTATAATTTTGGCTCACCATGAAATAGTCAAATTTCTTGTACCATTGTCTGGGCAACTGCCTCAGACCATATAATGATTTTTTGAGCCCTCAAGAAAATTTCTTGCTGCAATTATGTACGAACCCTTCAGGTTGTTCCATGTAAATTTCCTCATCCAAATATCCATGTAAGAAAACAATTTTAACATCTAGTTGCTCCAACTCCAAATCAAGCAATGCAACCAATGCTAACACAATTTGAATTGAAACAGACTTAACAACTGGTGAAAAAATCTCATGAAAGTCAATACCTTCTTTCTGAGAATATCCTTTCACAACCAGCCTTGCTTTGTACCTTTCCACCTTATCATCAACACCCTTCTTCAGCTTGTAGACCCACTTGCAACCTACAGTTTTTCTGTCTCTTCGAATTTCTACCAGGTCCCATGTAGCATTCCTCTCTAATGCCTTCGTTTCATCCTTCATCACTTCTTTCCATTTATAACTATTAGAACCCTTCACATCTTCCTGATAGCACGAAATTTCATCATCATTAGTACTTAAAGAAACTGATGAAACAAAATCATCATGCCTTCTTGGAGGATTTCAGAACCATGTAGACCTCCTTAGGGAAGTTTATGGCTCATCCACAATCTGTTGACTGTCATCATCAACCATGTCTTCCTCTACTGTAGGAGACTCTTCATGAACATCTTTTAAAACTTCTTCATGTTCACCTTCATTAGTTTGAAACTGAATATGTTGATACTTTGGTGCATCTTCCTGTTTCATTTGAACATCTACATTTGATTTGATGAGAGATGATTCATCAAATATTACATCTATATTAATGATGATCTTGTGGGAAGTAGGATCCCACAACCTGTACCCCTTAATACCATAACCATATCCAACAAAGATAAGCCTTTTTTTATTTTGGATCTAATTTAGAACACTGATGTTTCAAAATTAGAGAATAGACTTCACAACCAAAAACTTTCAGATTAGAATAATTACAAGGGAGACCTGTCCATACCTCTTCATAAATTTTACACTCTATTGTTGTTGATGGTGATCAGTTCACCAAATAACAAGCTATAGTTACTGCTTCTGCCCATAGTTCCTGCTACAAATTGGCATTACTAAGTATACTCCTTTCTCTCTCTAGAAGAGTCTTGTTCATGCGTTCAACAACTCCATTTTGCTGAGGAGTAGAGGCAGTGGTTTTATGTCTATCAATCCCAAACTTCTTGCAATAGTTCTCAAATTCCATTGACGTAAATTCACCACCATTTTCAGTTCTTAAACATTTAATGGATCTACCAGTGCTCTTTTCCACTAAATCTCTAAACTGCTTAAAAACTGTAAATACATCAACCTTACTCTTTAACATATAGATCCACACCTTCCTAGAGAAATAATCTATAAAATGTACAAAATATGATGATCCTCTATATGAAATAGTAGGGGATGGTCCCCAAACATCAGAATGGATATAATCAAGGATTCCTTCATTGGTGTGTCTTCCAGTTTTAAATCTCTGCCTATTCTGTTTTCCATAAATACAGTGCTTGCAAAAATCTAACTGTAAAGACTTTAGACTAGGAAGTAACTTGCGATCAGATAATACCTTTAATCCTTGTTCTCTCATATGACCCAACCATTGATGCCATAGTCGAACATAATCACTCTTGTTCTCAAATACCATTGTCGCATGATCTGACTCAGTTCTTCCTTCTAACAGAAACAGGTTACCAACCTTCTTTTCTTTCATAACCAGTAGGATTCCTTTCTAGACCTTCATAACTCCACCTTGAACAATACTCTTGTAACCTCTTATGTCTAAGACTCCCAAAGAGATTAGGCTCTTCCTAAGCTCAGGTACATGTATTACATCAGTTAATATTTTAATAGCTCCATCAAACATCTTAATTCAAATGCTACCAATTCCCACAACTTTACACGAGATATCATTTCCCATGTAAACTATTCCATCATCTATAGACTGATACGTAATAAACCAGTGTCTATGAAGACACATGTGGTTTGAAGCAACATAATCTAATAGCCACTATTGATTATGACATGAACCAATACTAATTGATAAAACTTCATCAATCATACATGAACCTGTTGCTGAACCTGTTTCTGTTGTATTTGCTTCCTTCGTCTCTTTTGGAGGGTCTTATTTGGAGGCTTGTTGTCGCTTCCAACAATCCGTCTTCAGGTGTCCAAATTTTCCACAAAACCAACACTTAAGCTTGCTCTTTTTTCCCTTCGACTTTGACCGAGAGAAATCCCTCTGACCATGTCCTCTTTATTTAGGTCTTCCTCTAACCATCATCGCCTCAAATGTAGAGGTTTCTAGATTGGATTTCTTCCTTGTTTCCTCAGATAGTAAAGCGCCAACAATATCATCAAACTCAATACTTTCTGTTGAACTGAAACTAATAGAGGTAACAAACTAATCCCCTGATGCAGGCAAAGAACGCAATAATGTAATTTTCTTATCTTCAGATTCGAATTTCACTCCCATGCTAGTCAACTGAACTAAGAGAGTATTAAAGGTATTTAAATGATCACCTATTTTCGTACCTTCCTTCATGTGCAAACTGTACAATTTTCTTTTCAGGAAGATCCCGTTCGTCAAGTATTTCGTCATGTACAGGCTTTCTAGCTTTGACCACAAACCAACCACTGTCTTCTCGAGACAATGTTGAATAGTACATCGTCAGCCAAACATAGGCGTATGGCACTCAGTGCTCTCACATCCATCTCATCCCAGTCATCATCTGTTATGGTCGTGGGTTTCTTTTCTTTTCCCAAAAGCACCTTCACCACACCTTGTTGCACGAGCAAATCGTGCCTCTTAACCTTCTAGATCTCGAAATCGTTCTTTCCATTGAACTTCTCAATTTTGAACTTAGCACTCTGCATCTTTACCCTTAAAAAAAACATTCCAAAAAACAAAACACCACTACTTGTAATAACCAAAGCCCTTTAAACAATATGTGGAAGAATAATAGTTTAAACTTTACAAGATTTAATAAAAAAAATCATTTTACTAACCTTTCCTTTTCCTCATCTTTTATTAAAAGGAATTAGAATTCACTTTTTAATAAAAAAATCTTGTAATAAAATATTCACTTTTATTTTAATTCCTCCACCTTTTTTGAATGTTTTAAACATTCACCTCATAACAAAGTCAATCTTTCATAATTTAAACTTTTTCAAAATACCATACGTTAACATTTAAAAAAAAAAAAACATAGGAATGTAGTCGGACCATGCCTTAAATTTTTTCACTCCAAAAAACATATGAGAATACTTTTAAGGAGTTGTTGTACCTGCCATTATGGCTGGACTGCGGAGATTTGGAAAATTACCCGTGGAGTCGTCGCACCTCCCGTTATGTCTGGGCTGCGACGATTTGGAAAATTACCCATGCGTGAAGTGTGAACTAGTGGCCGTCGTGACCTTTGAGAGGAGAGACCCGCGGTGATGTGGGAATCGATGCACCTCACATTACTGCTGCTACTCCTCCGAATTTTGACACTCTTGACTTCCTTTTTTCCAACCAGCTCTGATACCACTTGTTATATTTGTAAATGCGGAAACACAAATATCATATAAGACAATCAATTAATATGCAGACAAGAAACACAGAGATTTACATGGTTCACTCAAACGTTGGGCTACGTCCACCAAGAATAGGTATCGGTTGTCTTATAATTCAAATCAAGGAAATTACAATAGGCTCACACTCTCATCTCACGCTCTTGTCTGCCTCTACAGGCTTACATAATTTTATATACATTTACAAAGAACATTGATTATTAAATACAATCTTATCCATATTCTAACTTAGTCGTATTGGTTACAACCAACGTTGGATTATAGAATTTGAAATCCTAATCATGGAAGGATTCGTTGTCACCAATTTCCAACATCTTACAGGTTGTATGTGATTGTTCTTGATTACATTCATGGGCATTTGGTTGCCATGGGTTTATGCAAATACATGCTATTTATTTTTAATGTATTTTAATTTTCCCACATGAACATGCATTTTATCAAATCAAATCCTCCTTGTGAAGTTTATTTAGTTGTTATTTTGGGATATCACCTCTAAGAATTAGAATTTAGAATCTTGTATCATGGTTTCTCATATGATGGCTCAAATTACTTACTTGGCTATAATGGCATAGTTAAACCAAATCTCATAACTCTTGGCTATGATGGCATAGTTAGACCAAATCTCATAACTCTTGTAGGTTTCATTCAACCCATGTCATACCTTCACTTTTATAACTTTGTGGGCCCAACACTACCCATACACCCTATGGCGTCATTCTCTCTTTCCACACCATCGATGCGAACGAGATAGAATGATTGGTGCACACTATAGTGGCCTCACTCTCTCTTTCTACACCATCGATCAGAATCACTGGTGCACCCCCTTATTGGCATTCCCTTCACAGGGTCTTTTCATTGCATAGGCTGTTACGTTTCAACAGATCTCATATTTTGTGCACTCCCCGTAAAATCCTCCCAAATGTCCTTCCACACTTGTTCTTTGGGTGTGCGTTGTTACTTTACAAGAGATCTCATGTTTTGTGCATTCCCCTATTCCCCTTAAAATAAATCCTCTCAAATGTCCTTCCACACTTGTTCTTTGGGTGTGCATGGAAGTCCTTTCATTGAGATTACGTCGTCAATTAAAAATACTTACACTTAGTTAAATAGTATAACTATTTAATTGGGTGTGAATGGATGCCCTTTCATTTACATTAAGTCATCAATTAAAAATAATTACACTCACTCAAATAATATAGCTATTTAAATGGTAAATAAGTAATATATATTCATTTCAACCTCATATTTAGATTAAGATGGAATTATAATTGTGTTAATTTTATTATCATTACAATTTTTATATAAATATTTTAAAAAAATAAAACTATTTATATTAAAAAATATATATATTTTTCATTATAATTTATAAACCCTATTTAAATTATACATTTCATATATATTGAATTATAAAATAAATTTTATTTTTTTCAACCAAAAAATTCAACTATATTGTATTAATTAATTTCTTAATAATAATTTTTTTGGCTTACAACTGATATCATTTAAGTGTGGACCATCTTGTTACCTTTAGGATCATTGCAAAAGAGTTTCATAATACTAAAACCAATCTTTTTTGTTGACTTTAGAAAAGCTTTTGACATGGTTCCTAGGAAAAACCTTTGGAATAGGTTGGAAGAGATAGAAGTGCCTCTCGAGTTGAGGGCTACAACAATAAGGATGTATGAGAACATTATTGCTAAGTTTAAAAACACTGAGGGCTGGTCAAAAGAGATTAATTGCAATCTTAGAGTCAAACAAGGTTGTCCCTTGTTCCCTACCCTTTTTGGCATATACATTGGCAAGTTAGAAGAATGCTTGGAAAAAGCAGGTTGTGTCCACCCTACTCTCACTAGTATAGTCATCAATCTTCTTTTTTATGACGATGATATTGTTCTTATGGCAAGGAGTCTCCATGATCTTGGAAACCAACTAAGAATCCTCAAGGAATTTTGCTCCAATATGGATATGACTATTAATACTGATAAGACTAAGGTCATGATTATTAAATCCAATAAGATCCCTTATGATACCTTTGTATATGACAACAACAAATTGGAGGAAGTAACTTCATACAAATATCTTGGAATTGATATTCACCACAAGCTCAATTGGAATTATAGCATTGAGAAAAGGATCATTGGGGGATGGAAAGCTTATTATGGGCTTGAAAACAATTGTAAATCAGTTGATCTTTGGAGTTGGGATAAGAAGAAACTCCTCTTTGAGACTCTTGTTACACCTATTATTCTTTATAGATGTGAAGTCTGGGGTTGTAGTATCTCTCATGAATCTTCGAGAAATATAGAGCAAATACAAAATAATTTTATAACCTATAATCTCAAAATTAAAAGAAATACACCCTATCCCATCCTCCTCTTAGAAACAAGCCTCTCCCTCATTGAGAGCATGGCTATGACTAGATACCTAATGTATAAGAACAAGTTAAACAACATGGAAGACAAGAGGCTACCTAGAATTGCTTCAAAATCAAGTCATAACCACCATCGACTCAAGCGAGGATGGCATAAAGACGCCCAATCTTGGCTAAACTATCGGGGAATCATGGAATAAACCATTTTGCAGAATAAAAATACTATTAAGAAAACGCCAAATCAAAATTTAAGGAGAAAATGTGGTGTGATAAAGAGTTAGAGGAAAAACGAAAATTAAGGTATTATAAAAATGTTATCAACCCTAATCTAGAAGCTCAAAATTATCTATCTGTTTTGCCAAGCGTAAAGAAAAAAATAAGCATTGCTAAGATAAGAACAAATTCTCACGAGCTCCATAGTGAAACTGGTTGTTGGTGAATTCCTAAAACGCCATGGGATGAAAGAGTGTGTCACCTTTGTGACATTAAAAATGTTGAAAATGAAAAGCACTTTCTCTTAGATTGTCCAACCTATACCCATATTAGATCTCATTTTCAAAATATTTATCACACTACCAACCTTCCTAACCTCTTAACTCAACAAAAGTATGGTGATCTTGGGAAGCTTCTTTTAATGCTTTTCAAGCATAGAAACAAAATTCTAAAGAATCACAAGTAATCACTTACCCTCTTAAAATTCGATAGATCAATTCGATCTTAGTGGACATTAATCATCATCATCATATACACATTGTCATTAATAAAACATATAATTTACTCCTTTCTATGTCAAACTATCAATATCAATTGCAATTGTCTAATTGCCCCTAGTTGTATGAATTTACTTCAATATACTAAAGTTAAGTATGAAACAAAAAGTATAAAGTTAACTCATCCATCCATGGATTTGATAATTGTGGTGAATATATATTTAAGTATTTATTATGGATTTGATAATTATTTTTGAATATATATTTAATTTTTTTAATTTTAAAATAGTAATATTTGTTATAATTAAATATGAATGATATTAATTTATTTTAATATATATTAAAATTATATAATAATAATAATTTAATTTTAAAATTAAACATATAAAATTAACCATTATAAATAACATTAAGATTAGACTTATCGGCATATTCTGAAGGGGCTCTTCAATGTCTCACAAGAAAATATATATACCAATCCCTTCCTCGACCGAACGAAGCGTCCACTCCTTCGATGCTTCTCGGCACACTATTCTATCCCTTCTCCCATTAATCAAGATACCTCACCTTTCTGTACACTCTTCCGCTGAACTCTTGCCGACAGTAAGAACAAACCCATCGACCATCAATCCAAATCACCCGGCTCCTTCCAATTTTGTAAATGCATATAAATATACATACGCTGACCCGTAACAGAGCCATCTATATCTGCTTTGGTTCTGTGGAGGAGGACATTAGTTGCTTAGTGATTAAAAGAAGGCGCAAAATCTTAGCCCAATATTTGCAGCATTTATATTTATCCATTAGCTATTTTGTTAGGAGAGGAGATTACGGTAGGGGATGGAGTCTGAGTTCGAGCCTGCAACACGCACGGAGGAGACTCCTGAAGCTCTCATCGTCATCGTTGATGTTCCAGGTAGGTGATCTCCATGAATATATGTATAATTATACCTTTCTTCCCTTTTTATGAAATCTATGTGTCTGTAGAGTCATTTTTGAGATAATTGAAACAATGATTTATCTGTGCAGGTTTCAGAAAAGAAAATCTGAAAGTGCAGATTGAGAACCGGAGAAATCTCATCATCAGCGGAGAACGTGATGCGAAGGAAATGGAGGAAATGACGAAGGTCGGAGGAAGATTGGAGAAAATGCAAAGATTCAGAAAGGTTATCGACCTCCCGCAGAAATTGAATTTCGATGAGCAAATCATTGCCAAGTTTAGGGATCAAACGGTGCGTGTGTCCTTGCCTTTGCTTCACATCTCCGACCAACAGAATCAAGAGGCAATTCCTGCCAGTGGAAAACCAGTTCAACCGGCACAGTCAAAGGACGAGAGGTCGAGTCCTGTAGGACAACAAGATTCGATGCAGAAACGATCTGGTGTTGCAAAAAACGATCAAAGAGCAAGGCATCCAGAGGCGATTCGACACGACGATGACAAAGAAAAACCCAATATACCTGCGCAAGAATCAACAAAATTGGCGGAAGAGAGAAAAACAAAAGCGCCTAAGCATGACCAAGAGTTTGTTGGGGAGCCACCAATATCAACTCAAGCGCAGGCAGTATCTGAAGAGACCGGCTCTGCGCACCAATCTGAATGTAGAAACATAAAAGAATATGAAGATCGTGAAAGAAAAAAGGATGATGGAAGCTGGTCAGCTTGGCGAACTGACCAGTTCGCTGCTTCATGCAGTTCAACGTTTTCTAAGCGTGGGGTGTTGATAGCATCGACAGTGCTGATTTTATCTGTTGGCTTGTACATCACGCATAGATCAAGGTCACGGCTTCACATTTAGTTAATCACCAAGGG
>JASDQU011027274.1:0-31760 GCA_032191745.1 Picea mariana | reverse complement strand
AAAACTTAGGATAACATAATTATCCATACTTGATGATTTAAGAAATATTAATATAATATTCCTCAACTTAACCCCTCCCTTTCCCTAACTAGTGGAGTTTATTCCCCCATCTCTTTTATCATGGTTGGTCTGCACACAACGATGTATTTTATATTAAATATGAGACATGTACAAAAACAGACGCACTGCCCTTTAACATCTAGGCTCTCTGGACTAATCAAAATTTAAGCATCTTAGCTTACAATACTGGCTCACTAGCCTATAAAACATATCATATACACAAGGCTCCATGGCCTCCACATCATGCGCACTTAAGATGTTTTGTGCGATATCCTGGAATGCACAAACGTCCTTGTTCTTATTGTGCAGTACCTGCATGCACTTATGCAATGAAATGTGCATATAGAAAAATGACATCAAAATATCTCACCAACTTAAGTACATTTGTAATTATATTTACAATTGGGTTCGGCCTTAGGGATATTTCAATCCCCTACCCTTATTTATGCATTGTCCTTAGTGCATCATGTACCCTTGTACAACTAAATTTCAAAAATTCTCAAAAAGATGTGGGTATTCTACCTGCATTGCATCTTCATGCTCCCAAGTAGTGTCCTTAGGACCGTACCAGGTCCATTGGACCTTTACAATCCCTATGGATCGATTCCAGAGATGTTTTATTTTCTGGTCCAGAATGCGCACCAGATGCACTTGAAAAGTGCTATCTTGCTCCACCTGAATCACAATCCAATCAATAACATGATTAGTATCAGGTATATATTTCTTTAGCAATGATACATGCAATACAATATGAATAGTCATAGATGCAGGCAATGCAATCATATAAGCTACTGGACCAATCCTCTCTAGGATTTCAAACGGCCCACAATAACGAGATGCCAACTTTGAACAATTTCCCAACTTCAGGGAACTTCTATTGGCTTTCACTTTCAAGAATACATGGTCACCCACTTTAAATTCCCTGTGAGTTCTGCCCTTATTAGCATAGCTTTTCTTTCTGTCTTGGAAAACCTTTAAATTTTGTTTTATTTTCAACATTTTCTCTTCCAATTCCCTGAGCAATTCTGGCCCAACTACTGCCCTATCTACTGAGTTATCCCAACTTACCAATGTGTTGCACTTTCTGCCATAAAGTGCCTCAAATGGGCTCATATTTAGAGATGCTTGGTACCCATTGTTATAAGCAAACTCTACCAAGTGTAGGTAGTCTTCCCATTTTGATGGTTTATCCATCACATACATCCTCAACATATCCTCAATCACTTGATTCAACCTCTATGTTTGTCCATCTATTTCTGGATGATAAGTTGTACTAAAATTCAAATTTGTTCTAAATCCATTAAATAATCCCTTCCAAAATTTTGAGGTAAATTTTGGATCTCTGTCAAACACAATTGTCTTGGGTATTCCATGTAATCTAGCAATCTCCCTCATATAAACATCAACAATGTTTGCTTCTTTGTGAGTGAGCTTAACTGGAATAAAATGGGAAGCTTTAGTAAGCTTATCCACCACTACCATGATAGAGTCATGTTGCTTGTTTGTTCTGGGTAGTTTGGTAATGAAATCCAGGGTTACAACTTCCCATTTCCACTCAAGAATGGGTAATGGTCATAGCAAACCAGCTAGGTGTCAATGCTCATCCTTTACTTTTTGACATTCCAAACATCTGTCATTAAAATCAACAACCTCTTTCTTCATGCCTGGCCAAAAATATTGGCTCTTGACAGCTGTAATAGTTTTTCGATATCCTAGGTGCCCAGCGTAAGGCACATTATGCATTTCTCTCAATATCATCTTTTTCAATTCCTGATAATTTGGTACATGAATTCTTCCCCTATACATAATAATTCCATCCTTATCTAGCTTATATTCTTCAATTTTCTATTGCAAATTACCTTATTGTAATTTTTCCATTAATTCCTTGTAATGCAAATCTAATTTGGTAGCCTCTAGTTAGCATGGCCTGGCATATTTAAAGGCTAGGATATTAAAAATATGCTTTCAGAACTAAGTAAATCATCTGAGGAGTGGCATGTCCCAGTCGGTGTGAGGCCGGGGATATTACAAATTGGTATCAGAGCTTCGGTTTTCAACACTAAGCCTGGATGGGCCGAGCAACTTAAGTTGGAACAAGTTTTGTAATTAAAATTCTCAATTTGTGAATTGATTTTTGGTGAATTCATTCCAAAAATGTCAGCCCACAATGAATTGTTGTTGCAGAGGTTGAATTGGTGTTATCAGGGTGAAATTGAATGAATTTGATGGTTGCAGAATTGTCTATGGTAAATTGGGGAAAGAGTTAGTAAAAAGCCCCAATTTCTGCAGCGGAATTCACGAGGATTCGATGCGCATAAAGGTGAATTTGCGCAGTTGGGATAGGTAAAATTTGGTAGGGCATGTCAAGGTATTGGCATGCTGATGCACGCGTTAAATTTTGGTGTTGCGTGGAAAAATGATAGTGTGCTAGTGCGCGCAATAAAAATTTAGTACCGCACGGAAAAATATTGGTGTGCGGGTGCGCACACTAAATTTAGCATTGCGTAGAGTGCACACACATAAGAAGGTGTGTGCGATGTGCACACACATAGTAATGGTGCACGTGGTGTGCGCAGTCTTGGAAAGCATAGAGGGGTTTTGCTTTGTGCACACACAGTATGAGTATAAGTTGTTTCACAACAATGGTTTTAAGGCACACGAAGCATGATTTGCCTTGTGATGTTGCAGAAAATGGAAAATACGGGTGCACATATTGAAAATTGTGTGCGCAAAGTTGTTTGAAGGGTGAAGAACAACATAGCAATGAAGGGTAAAGTATAAGACCCAATTAGCTCCATGGATCCATAACTTTTGCTCAAGATTCGGAATTGAGCATGTGAGCAGGCATTGGAAAGGTCTTGGATAGTGGAATATAATTATCCAACCAGAAAATTGATCAAGGCATTCATTGTTTCAGGAAATTAGAAGAAAGGCTTCTAATAAATTATTGAACCAAAATGGTTCATATTTTTCATAAAATTGTTGAAACAGTCAGTCTGACAAAGTTTTGTTGGATGCACATTTTGTAGAGTTAACAACAACTAAATCAGATCAATACCAGTGTAGAGTCCATAGGAATGGAAGAGGCATAGGGGAATTATAGTCAGCAAGATGAAGTCAGAGGGATGTATTTCCATTTGAGCATTGAAGGAACAAACTCCAATGGGCATGGAGAAGAAAGGGATGAAAACATGAATATGGTAGAGACCATTAAAAATTTACAGAAGGATGTTCAACGCCATAAAGATGATAATGAAAGGCTTATGAGAGCCAAGGAGCAATAGGATGACTTCAACATGAAGTTATTGGAGGGATTGAACATAATAGAAAAGAAATTGGATAAGGAGAGTGGCTCGAGCAAATCGGGAAGTCACAAGTCTCATGATGAGAAAAGAAAATCAAGAAGTGTTAGCAGGCATCACCACTACTCCCCAAGGAATTCCAATAAGAGGGAAAAGAACAGCTCAAGTCCATCCCCTGTCAGAAATCACAAGAGGTTTGGGGTGGATGACCTACAAGTAGAAATGAACAAAATCAAACCTCCTACATTTGATGATGAGCATAAGAATGATGAAGATGTAGAAACATGGCTTCTGGGCATGAAAAAGTATTTTCATTTGCATAATTATTCTTCTCATGCAGAGGGTAGAATTGTCATCTATCAACTGAAGGGAAATAAATCCATGTGGTAGGATCAGCTTGTGCAGGTGCAGCACATCAAAGAGAAAAGTGTTACTCAGAGGGAATTCAAGAAGTATTTCGAGAAGAAATATTTGACTAAAAGATATTATGACAAGAAAATGAAAGAGTTCTTTGAAATCAAGCTGGGGAGTATGACAATAGATGAATATGAGAGAAGGTTTTTAGAAATTTTGAAGTATGTCTCTTTCATCAAGGATGAGACAGTGAAGATTCAAAGATATTTCAGTGGATTGCCATCAATTATCAGTGGAAAAATACAGTATGATGATCCCAAGACATTGGAGGAGACCATAAGGCGAGATAAATGCCTATATGATGAACAAAAATCAAGGCCAAAATTCCAAAAAGCTTGGGAAGACAAAAATAAATTCAATATGGATCAGAGGAAGAAGGGATGTAAGCCACCATTCTTCAGAAACAATCCTCAGGAACATCAAACTCCTAAAGAAAACAGAATTATTGACACAGGGAGTCAAAGGCCAGGGAAACCACCTATTCAATGTTGGGGTTGTAAAGGAGATCACGTGTTCAGAGATTTTCTGCAAAGAGGTGAAAAAGGGAGGATTGTTCACAATGTACAACAAGTTGAAACAGTGGAGGACATGGGCAGAAGGGTACCCAGAATCTATGCATCCCTAGACAACAAGCAAGCAGAGTATCAGTCAGATATGATTGAAGTGGAAGGTATGATCAACAACCAAACCATTGTTATTTTAATTGATTCGGGAGCTAGTCATAGTTATATAGATCCTAAGATGGTGGAAATTTTTCATTTTCCAAGAAGCAAGCATGGGAAATCTTGGCTAAGTCATGTCTTATGGACATGAATGGACTGAACACCAAGGCATATTTGAACATCTTGCCTTTAGGTTCCTATGATTGTCTAATAGGGATGGATTGGTTCGATCAACATCATGCTCTACTAGAATGTCATAACAAAGAATTTAATTTCTTGGATGAGGAAGGGAAACTAAGGAAAGTGAAGGGAATTCCCACAGTAGTAGCCGCCAGAGATATTTTATCATTGCAGATGAAGAAATGTTACAGAAAAGGGTGCCAAATATTTTCATCTCATATGGAGGAGACACCTAAAGATAAGGTGCCAAATTTGGAAGATTATGCAGTCCTGGAAGATGTTGAATATGTGTTCAAGGAGGTACCAGGACTACCCCAAAGGAGGGACACTGATTTCTCTATAAATCTAATGTCTGGAGCATCTCCAGTGTCATAGACTCCTTATAGAATGAGTACACCGGAGCTGAAGGAGTTGCAAATGCAACTTGAAGAACCTCTGAAGAAGGGGTATATACACCCAAGTGTGTCACCTTGGGGTGCCTCAGTCTTGTTCGTGAAGAAGAAATATGGAACATTAAGATCGTGCATTGATTTTAGACAGTTGAATAAAGTGACTGTAAAGAACAAGTATCCTATGCCAAGGATTGATGATCATTTTGATCAATTGAAGGATGCAAAGATCTTTTCAAATATAGATCTCAGGTCAGGATACCATCAGGTAAGGATTAAAGAGGAAGATATCAACAAGACCGCTTTTAGAACAAGGTATGGTCATTATGAGTTCACAGTGGTGCCATTCGGGTTTCCAAATGTACCAGTTGTTTTCATGTTCTTAATGAATGGTGTTTTCTGATAATATTTAGACAAGTTTGTCATTGTCTTTTTGGATGACATTCTCATATATTCCAAGTTAGAGGAAGAGCATGAACATCATTTGAGGATGGTTTTGCAAGTATTAAGGGAGCATAAATTGTATGCCAAATTGAGCAGGTGCTCATTTTATCAGAAACAAATTCACTATTTGGGTCATATCATTTCAAAGGATGGGATAACAGTGGATAACGAGAAGATAGAAGCCATTAGAGAATGGGCAGTGCCAAATAATGTGACAGAGGTGATATCATTCATGGGCCTTGCAGGATACTATAGGAGATTTATAGAAGGATTTTCAAAGATTGCACACCCAATCACTTCCTTGCAAAGAAAGGGTCTGAAGTTCCAGTGGACATTGGATTGTGAAAAGAACTTCCAACACTTGAAACAGTTATTAACAAGTGCTCCAATATTAATGATCGCAGACCCAATTGAAGACTTCATTCTATGCACAGATGCATGTAAACAAGGACTTGGTGGAGTCCTCAGCCAAGATGGATTTGTTATATGTTATGAATCAAGGAAGCTGAAGGAGCATGAAAGAAACTATGCCACTCATGATTTGGAGTTGGCAGCCATAGTACATGCCTTGAGGAAATGGAGACACTACCTCATGGGTAAAAATTTTGAGATGAGGAAAGACCACAATGGTCTGAAATATTTGTTCGATCAACCAACTTTAAATGCTAGGAAAAACAGATGGTTAGAATTTCTAAGAAAATATGACTTAGATATAAAGCATATCAAGGGGAAAGAGAAGAAAGTGGTTCATGCACTCAGTATAAGATTGCATAAATGAATGATACAACCATTAGCATGTATCAATCAAATTTGAAACACAAAATTACAGAGGCTGCCAAATTAGATTTGCATTACAAGGATTTAATGGAAAAATTATAGCAAGGTAATTTGCAGCAGAAAATTGAAGAATACAAGATAGATAAATATGAAATTCTTATGTACAGGGGCATAATTTATGTACCAAATTCATAGGAGTTGAAGAAGATGATATTGAGAGAAATTCATAATGTGCCTTATGTTGGGCACCCAGGATATCAGAAAACTATTACAACTATCAAGAGCTAATATTTTTGTCCAGGCATGAAGAAAGAGGTTGATTTTATTGTCAGATGTTTGGAATGTCAAAAAGTAAAGGTTGAGCATAGACACCTAGGAGGTTTTATACAACCATTACCCATTCCTAAGTGGAAATGCGAAGTTGTAACCATGGATTTCATTACCAAATTGCCCAGAACAAACAAGAAACATGATTCTATCATGGTAGTGGAGAACAAGCTTACTAAAGATGCCCATTTTATTCCAGTTAAGCTCACTCACAAAGAAAAAAACATTGTTGATGTTTATATGAGGGAGATTGCTAGATTACATGGCATACCCAAGACAATTGTGTTTGACAGAGATCCAAAATTAACCTCAAAATTTTGGAAGGGGTTATTTAATGGATTTGGAACAAATTTGAATTTAGTACAGTTTATCATCCAGAAATAGATGGACAAACAGAGAGGGTGAATTAGGTGATCGCAGATATGTTGAGGATGTATGTGATGGATAAATCATCAAAATGGGAAGACTACCTAAAATTGGTAGAGTTTGCTTATAACAATGGGTACCAAGTATCTCTAAACATGAGCCCATTTGGGGAACTTTATGGTAGAAAGTGCAACACAGCGATAAGTTGGGATAACCCAGAAGATAGAGCAGTAGTTGGGCCAGAATTACTCAGGGAATTGGAAGAGAAAATGTTGAAAATAAAACAAAATTTAAAGGCTGCCCAAGACAAACATAAAATATATGCTGATAAGGGAAGAACTCATAGGGAATTTAGAGTGGGTGACCATGTATTCTTGAAAGTAAAAGCCAACAGAAGTTCCCTGAAGTTGGGAAATTGTTCGAAGTTGGCAGCTCGCTATTGTGGGCCATTTGAAATCCTAGAGAGGACTGGTCAGGTAGCTGATATGATTGCGTTGTCTGCATCTATGTCTGTTCATAATGTATTCCATGTATCATGTCTAAAGAAGTATATAACTGATGCTAATCATGTTATTGATTGGAATGTGATTCAGGTGGAGCAAGAAGGCGCTTTTCAAGTGCGTCCGGTGTGCATTTTGGACCAAAAAATCAAGCAACTCCAGAATTGAGCCATAGGGCTTGTAAAGGTCCAATGGACCTGGTATGGTCCTGAGGACACTACTTGGGAGAATGAGGCTGCAATGCAGGTAGAATACCCACATCTTTTTGAGGATTTTGAAATTTAGTTGTACATGGGTACATTGATGCACTGAAGAAAGTGCATAAATAAGGGGAGGGGATTGTAATATCCCTAAGGCCAAACCCAATTGAAAATGTAAATACAAATGTACATAAGCAGGTGAGTTGATTTGATATCATTTTTGTATGCACATTTCATGGCATAGTGAATGCATGTACTGCGCAATAAATGAGGAAGTGTGCACATTCCGGGATACTACGCACATCATCTTAAGTGCACGTGATGTAGAGGCCAGGGAGCCTTGTGTATCTGATATGTTTTATAGGCTGGTGAGCCAGTATTATAAGCTAGTATGCTTATGTTTTGATTAAGCCAGAGAGCCTATATGTTAAAGGCCAGTGCACCTATTTTTGTACATATCTCATATTTAATATAAAATACATCATTGCACGTAGACTGACCACGATAAAAGAGATGGGGTACTAAACTCCACGAGTCAGGGAAAGGGAAGGGGATAAGTTAAGGAATATTGTATTAATATTTCCTAAATCATAAATTATAGATAATTATGTTATCCTTAGTTCTAAGTTGGGGCCAAGTGGGCCAAAGTAGCTTCCAACATGACAAGTGTCAAGTTGGGGGCATGCATACATATTGTTGGACTTAATTCATTTCGGAAAAAAAAACTCTCCATCATTCAGACCATTATCTTTCCCCTTATTCATCCATCACTGAGATATACAGTGAATCATCCAGGAGTATTGGCAACCATTGATATTTCCAGGATATCTTCATGACTTTAGCTGAACCTGTATCTAGAGCCTTTTTTGGGGTGTAACTGTTAGTTTGGGAGCAAGATTGAAGAAGCAGGTTGTCGGGCCTGTGACCAATTCTTTGGGTGAGAGAATTGTTGGGGATTGATTTCTTGAAGGTGTTAGACTACAACTACAGGGCTCTGAGACATTCTGTCTGTCCTATTGTTGAAGCCTTGGAAGGGAAGTGGGGCAACCAAGGGACTGTTGAGCAGAGAAGGGGCACAAACCCTTGGGTGGAACAGGTATGTTAGGAATGAGGAACTGTAGGATGTTAGTTGAGTGAGCACCTGAGACAGAGTCTTTCTTGTTGTTCATGAGCCTTTAGCCTAGTTAAGAACCCCTTTTCCCGGGTGGAGTTTAGTCCCAGCTTGGGGGTGACTCACTATTGAGAGTGATGAATAGTGTGGTCTAAGGCTGGGAGGTTCGTGGAAGTTCTGCACGTAGTTCGTGACATTATTACCAAGATAAGTTCCATTTGTGTGATAAAATTAGATGTTGAATTGTTATTTACGTGTTTATTTTATGGGTTTGTCCCATGCACGATTATACATGTCTGTGTGTTTATGGGTATTGCATGTATATGCTACATGTATATGTTTACTATTATTTCAATGTGAATCTGTGCATTTACATAACATATTTGTATGTTCACATTTATATATAAGCTTCCACAAGAGTTTTGTGTGTGCATATGTTTTAATGGCACGCAGTTGGAAAAATATGTATGTGGCATAGCTCAGTTTGGATGTTGAGTATGTTATAGTATCTTCCATGAAGTGTGACACACCCTGGCCTTCCATAGGCCGGGACATGCCTACTCCAGAGCACTCTTTCATGCTCTGATACCAATTTGTGACGTTCCCAACCATCTTTGTGTGGGGACACGCTACGATAGAGAACACTTACGTTCTTTCTCTGCGGAGCATACTGTAACATACTCAGCATACAAACTGAGCTATGCCACATAAATATTTTTCCAACTTCATGCCATTAAAACATATGCACACACAAAACTCTTGTGGAAGGTTATATATAAATGTGAACAGACAAACATGTTATGTAAATACACGGATTCACACGGAAATAGCAGTAAACATATACATGTAGCATATACAGGAAATACCCACAAACACATAGACATGTATAATCACGCATGGGATAAACCCATAAAATAAACACGTAAATAACAATGCATCATGTAGTTTTATCACACAAATGACACTTGTCTTGGTAATAATGTCACCAACTGCATGAAAACCTTCAACGAACCTCCTAGCCTTAGACCACACTATTCATCACTCTCAATAGTGTGTCACCCTCGAGTTGGGACTAAAATCCACCCAGGAAAAGGGTTCATGACCAGGCTAATGGCTCATGGAAAATAGGAAAGACTCCATCACAAGTGCCTACTCAAATAACAACCTACAGTCCCTCATTCCCCACATGCCTATCCCATCCAAGGAAATGTGCCCCTTCTCTACTCAACAGTCCCTCGACTATACCACTTCCCTTCTAGGGATTCAAAAATAGGTCGGACAGGAAGTCTCAGAGCCCTATAGCTGCAATTCAGTACCTTTAGGAAGTCAATTTCCAACAATTCTCTCACCTAGAGAGAAATTTCTCACGGGCCTTACAACCTGCCTCTTTAGTCGAGATTCCAGCTAACCAGCTACACCAACCCCTCTGGCCATGGATATGAGCTGGGTATAGTGATAGGTAGTATGGAGGATGTCTGACTGCATGAGTGAAAATGGTCATGGCTTCCTGGCTGAGTGATCGGAAGAATCCTCCAAAAAATGATGGTTCGAATAATGGTAAGAATGATGGGGGTGGTATGAAAATGAGCTAAGTCTCCACAATAACTATGCATGTTCCCAACTTGACACTTTTCATGTTGGGAGCTACTTTGTCCCACTTGTCCACAACTTAAGAACTTAGGATAAAATAATTATCCATACTTTATGATTTAAAAAATATTAATATAATATTCCTTTTTGGCTCTAGCTTTCTAGCTTAACCCTTTTCCTTAACGTTTAGGCCCCGCCCTTTCCCTTACTAGTGGAGTTTAGTCCCCCGCCTCTTTTATCGTGGTTGGTCTGCACGCAATGATGTATTTTATATTAAATATGAGACATGTACAAAAATAGGCACACTGGCCTTTAACATCTAGGCTCTCTGGCCTAATCAAAACGTAATCATCCTAGCTTACAATACTGGATCACCAGCCTATAAAACATATCATATACACAAAGGCTTGTTGGCCTCACAATTGCGTGCACTTAAGATGCTGTGTGCGATGTCTGGAATGTGCAACATCCTCATTTTTACTGCATAGTACATGCACACACTACACCATGGAAACTGCAAGCCAAAGGATGTAAAACAACTCACCATCTTAAGTACATTATTATTTTTGTTGTTGGGGTTCTTCCTAGGGATATTACAATCCCCTCTCTTTATTTATGCACTGTCCTCAGTGCATCATGTACACATATATAACAAGATTTTCAAAAATCCTCAATGCATTATATACCATGTACCCTTCAAATTCTTTAAAATATCTAAGCTTTAGCTATTGAAATCTTGTTATTCATCTACTATTCTACTTTCCAGCACCAATTCTAGTATTCATACTACAACTTGAAGACAATTGCTCTATTCCATAGAGCTACTTCAGGAAATAATTCAGCTCATTGTTCCTTATTACATGCTTCAATTAAACTTCATTGAAGCAGCAACTGGTTGTAGATCCATGACGTTTCACCCAGCCTTATATCTCACTGTTGATAAACTCTCAACGGCATACCATTCCCAAGCATGGGATATGACTCCATCAGGACAATGGCTCCCCAAGATAACCACGGGCCATAATCAATATCCACATAGTCTAGGCCAAGGTATTGAACCTCAACAACACTCCAACCAACGGTCTCTCTTCCCCACATTCCTGTACAACCCAAGGTAGTATGCACCTTCACTGTCCAACAGTTCATCGACTGCTCAACTTACTTTCCAGGGATCTAGTATAGGCCAGACAAGAAGTCTCAGAGCACCGTGGCTCTAGGAGTTCCCAATTAAATCATTATCATTTCATCTACATTATACACATGCAATTATCATGAGAGAGCATTATAAAAATTCCATTTTATAAATCAAATTAATTTCATAAGGAATTTGACTTTTCCCAAATATGAAATTCTATTCATATTGCATACAACCAATAAATTGTCAGTATTTTTTGTATATCATAATTCATCATGCACGCAATCTTATGCAATAATTATTAGAATTGCCTACACCTAGAAATTCAATCACAATTACCAAACAATTCAACCAAATAGAATGACTCATCATTTTATTCTTATGTATATTCATAATTAATAATAGTAAGTTCATTTCTTCAATTTTCTGAACAGAAATTTCATGCAGTCACTTTTCCTGTGACCACCTCACTTGCAACTTTCTTGTTGCAATGTTTATCAGATCTTGAAATGTTCTCAACTTCATGAGTTAACAACATTTCAACCATTAGTATAATTATTTCCATGTAAAAACATATATACATGCACTCACAAAATGTATTCAGCAAAATGCATTTAAGTATACAATTCCATCATGTATGAGTGCAAATCTGTCACTTACCAGGCATGAGTGCAACTCTCAATACTTGTTTATTCAATGCACCCTTGCATTGATTTTCAGAACAAGCTCTATCTAAGCCATGCATCTCACCATCCATAAATTGGAAATCTAGCCAATGTCTTGACACATCTCCACACACTTCCCATTGTCTTCATAATTACTAGGATGCCTTCCTTTTCGACTTGAACACTACACCAAGAATACAATTCTGTAGTGTTTATTAGTGTTAGAAAAAATGTTACATTCCAAGTTTTATTTAAATTAGGAAGATCATTGGGTATTTGTGTGGCACATAACCTTTCTATAACCATACCCTGCCCTATCCAACCATGTCATGGTCTCATACATGAATTTCTTTCTTAGCATCATTCCTATATATATGATTATTAAATATTATATTAATATCTGATCTTAGTGATGTATGGGGTAGAAAGGTACTTAGGATCTATGCATCCCCAGACAACAAACATGTAGAGTATCAATCACATATGATTGAAGTGGAAGGTATGATCAACAACCAAAAAATTGCTATTTTAATTGATTCAGGAGATAGTCATAGTTATATAGATCCTAATATGGTGGAAAGTTTGCATTTGCCAGGAAGCAAGCATGGAAAATCTTGGTTGGTGAGACTAGCTACAGGAACCAAACGAAAATTTAATGAGCTGGTTAAGTTATGTCTTATGGACATGAATGGACTGAACACCAAGGCAGATTTGAACATCTTGCCTGTAGGCTCCTATGACTATCTAATTGGGATGGATTGGTTGGACCAACATCATGCTATCCTAGACTTTCATAACAAAGCATTTAATTTCTTGGATGAGGAAGGGAAACTAAGGAAAGTGTAGGGAATTCCCAGGGCAGTAGCCATTAGAGAGATTTCAGCATTGCAGCTGAAGAAATGTTACAAAAAAGGGTTCCAAATATTTGTAGCTCATATGGAGGAGACACCTAAAGATAAGGTGCCAAATTTGGAAGATTATGTAGTCCTGGAATATTTTGAAGATGTGTTCAAGGAGGTACCGGAACTTCCCCCAAGGAGGGAAATTGATTTCTCTATAAATCTAATGCCTGGAGGAGCTCCAATTTCAAAGACTCCTTACAGAATGAGTACACCAGAGCTGAAGGAGTTGAAAATGAAACTTGAAGAGATTATGAAGAAGGGGTATATACTCCCAAGTGTATCACCTTGGGGTGCCCCAGTCTTGTTCATGAAGAAGAAAGATGGAACATTAATATTGTGCATTGATTTCAAACAGTTGAATAAAGTGATTGTTAAGAACAAGTATCCTCTACCAAGGATTGATGATCTTTTTGATCAATTGAAGGATCCAAAGATATTTTCAAATATAGATCTCAAGTCAGGATACCATCAGGTAAGGATTGAAGAGGAAGATATCAGCAAGACCGCTTTCAGTACAAGGTATGGTCATTATGAGTTCACAGTGGTGCCATTTGGGTTGTCAAATGCACTAGCTATTTTCATGTGCTTAATGAATGGTGTTTTTCGAGAATATTTATACAAGTTTGTCATTATCTTTTTGGATGACATTATCATATATTCCAAGTCAAAGGAAGAGCATGAACATCATTTGAGGATGGTTTTGCAAGTATTAAGAGAGCATCAATTGTATGCCAAATTGAGCAAGTGCTCATTTTATCAGAAACAAATTCACTATTTGGGTCATATCATTTCAAAGGATGGGAAAGAAGTGGATCCTGGGAAGATAGAATCCATTAGAGAATGGGCAGTGCCAAAGAATGTGACAGAGGTGAGATCATTCATAGGCCTTGCAAGATACTATAGGAGATTTATAGAAGGATTTTCAAAGATTGCACACCCAATCACTTCCTTGCAAAGAAAGGGTGTGAATTTTTAGTGGACATTGGATTGTGAAAAGAATTTCCAACACTTGAAACAATTATTAACAAGTTCTCCAATATTAAGGCTAGCAGACCCAAATGAATACTTGATTCTGTGCACAGATGCATGTAGAGAGGGACTTGGTGGAGTCCTCAGCCAGAATGGGTTTGTTATATGTTATGAATCAAGGAAGCTGAAGGAGCATGAAAGAAACTATGCCACTCATGATTTGTATTTGGCATCCATAGTACATGCCTTGAGGAAATGGAGACACTAACTCATGGGTAAAAGGTTTGAGATGAGGACAGACCACAATGGTCTGAAATATTTGTTTGATCGACCAACTTTAAATGCTAGGAAAAGCAGATGGTTAGAATTTCTAAGTGAATATGACTTTGATATAAAACATATCAAGGGGAAAGAGAACAAAGCGGTTGATGCACTTAATTGAAGAGTGCATGAAATCAGGGATGATTTTAAGGATGGAAATTTATTTTAAAATGTAGAAACCTTGGCGAATATTACTAATCCTTCATATGTCAACTATAAATGTTTGGCGTTATTTTTTTTTAAATATTCAAATTTATAAGTATTTTATATAGTTTTTATAAAATTTTGGCGATTTTTAAGGTAAAATAATTTTATCCTATAGAATTTGGGCGAATCATTTTTAAAATAGTGAATCTCATTTTTGGAAAAACCATGGAAAATTAGCCCATGAGCGAAATTTATCCCCTAAAATCATCCATGCATGAAATGCATGCTATAGCCATTAGCATGTATCAATCAGATTTGAAACAAAAAATTACAAAGGTTTCCAAATTAGATTTTCATAGCAAGGAATTAATGGTAAAATTACAACAAGGTGATTTGCCGCAGAAAATTGAAGAATACAAGCTAGATAAGGATGAAATTCTTATGTACAGGAGCATAATTTATGTACCAAATTCTAAGGAATTTATGTCTTTATAGAATTTATGTCTTTAAATTTTGTTTTATTTTCAACATGGCTACTGCCCTAGGAATTCTTTAAAGACATAAATTCTTGAGAATTTGGTACATAAAATTTTCCCCTGTACATAAGAATTTCATCCTTATCTTTGTATTCTTCAATTTTCTGCTGCAAATTACCTTGCTGTAATTTTTCCATTAATTTCTTGTAATGCAAATCTAATTTCGTGGCCTCTGTAATTCTGTGTTTCAAATTTGTTTGGTACATGCCAATGGTTGTAGCATGCATTTCATGCACTCTTGTGCTGACTGCATCAACCACTTTGTTCTCTTTCTCCTTGATATGATTTATATCAAACTCATATTCACTTAGAAATTCTAACATCTTCTTTTCCTAGCATTTAAAGTTGGTTGAATTGTGGTCTGTTCTCATATCAAACCTTTTACCCATGAGGTAGTGTCTCAATTTCCTCAAGGCATGTACTATGGCTTCCAACTCCAAATCATGAGTGTCATAGTATCTTTCATGCTCCTTCAACTTCCTTGATTTATAACATATAACAAACCCATTTTCGCCGAGGACTCCACCAAGTCCCTATTTACATGTATCTATGCATACAATGAACTCTTCATTTGGGTCTGCTATCCTTAATATTGGATCACTTGTTCATAACCGTTTCAAGTGTTGGAAATTATTTTCACAATCCAATGTCCATTGAAACTTCACACCCTTTCTTTGCAAGGAAGTGATTGGGTGTGCAATCTTTGAAAATCCTTCTATAAATATCCTATAGTATCCTGCAAGGTCCATGAATGATATCACCTATGTAACATTCTTTGGCACTACCCATTCTCTAATGGCTTCTATCTTCTCGGGATCCACTACTATCCCATCCTTTGAAATGATATGACCCAAATAGTGAATTTGTTTCTGATAAAATGAGCACTTTCTCAATTTGGCATACAATTGATGCTCCCTTTATACGTGAAAAACCATCCTCAAATGATGTTCATGATCTTCCTCTGACTTGGAATATATGAGAATGTCATCCAAAAAGACAATGAAAAACTTGTCTAAATATTCTCAAAAAATGCCATTCATTAAGCACATGAAAACAACAGGTGTATTTAACAACCCAAATGGCACCACTCTAAACTCATAATGACCATACCTTGTCTTGAAAGTGGTCTTTCTAATATCTTCCTCTTTAATCCTTACCTGATGGTATCCTGACCTAAGATCTATCTTTGAAAAGATCCGTGCATCCTTCAATTGATCAAAATATCATCAATCCTTGGTAGAGGATACTTGTTCTTAATAGTCACTTTATTCAACTGTCTGAAATCAATGCACAATCTTAATGTTCCATCTTTCTTCTTCACGAACAATACTAGGGCACCCCAAGGTGACACACTTGGGCGTATATACCACTTCTTCAAAATCTCTTCAAGTTCCATTTGCAACTCCTTCAGCTCTGGTGTACTCATTATGTAAGGAGTCTCTTACACTGGAGTTGCTCCATGCATTAGATTTATAGAGAAATCAATGTGTCTCCTTGGGGGTAGTCCTGATGCCTCCTTGAACACATCTTCAAAATCTTCCAGGACTGCATAATATTCCAAATTTGGGACCTTATCTTTAGGTGTCTCCTCCATATGAGCTACAAATATTTGGCACCCTTTTCTGTAACATTTCTTCAACTGCAATGCTGAAATCTCTCTAATGGCTACTGCCTTGGGAATTCTTTGCACTTTCCTTAGTTTCCCTTCCTCACCCAAGAAAGTAAATGATTTGTTATGATAGTCTAGGAGAGCATGATGTTGGTCCAACCAATCCATCCCAATTAGAAAGTCATAGGAACCTAAAGGAAAGATGTTCAAATCTGCTTTGGTGTTCAGTCCATTCATGTCCATAAGAAATGACTTAATCATCACATTAACTTTTATTTTGGTTCCTATAGCTAGCTGCACCAACCAAGATTTCCCATTCTTGCTTCTTGGAAAATGAAAAATTTCCACCAACTTAGGATCTATATAACTATGACTAGCTCCTGAATCAATTAAAATAACAATGGTTTGGTTGTTGATCATACCTTCCACTGCAATCATATGTGATTGATACTCTACCTTTCTGCCCATGTCCTCCACTCTTTTAGCTTGTTGTACATTGTGAACAGTCCTCCCCTTTTCACCTCTGTGCGGACAATCTCTGAACATGTGATCTCCTTTACAACCCCAACATTGAATAGGTGGTTGCCTTGGCCTTTGACTCCCTGTGTCAACTGTTATGGGTTCCTTAAGTTTTTTTTGTTCCTGAGGATTGTTTCTGAAGAATGGTGGCTTATATCCCTTCTTCCTCTGATCCATCTTGAATTTATTTTTGTCTTCCCAAGATTTTTGGAATGTTGGTCTTGATTTTTGTTGATCATATAGGCATTTAGATCAGCTTATGGTCTCCTCCAATGTCTTGGGATCATCATATTGTATTTTTTCACTGATAATTGATGGAAATCCACTCAAATACCTTTGAATATTCACTGTCTCATCCTTGATGAAAGAGACATTCTTCAACAGTTCTAAAAACCTTCTCTCATTTTCATCTATTGTCATACTCCCCAGCTTGAGTTCAAAGAACTCTTTCATTTTCTTGTCATAGTATATTTTAGTCAAATATTTCTTCTTGAAATACTTCTTGAATTCCCTCCAAGTAACACTTTTCTCTTTGATGTGTTGCAGCTGCACAAGTTGATCCCACCACATGGATGCCTTTCCCTTGAGTTGATAGATGGAAATTCTACCCTCTGCATGAGAAGAATAATTATGCAATTGAAAATACTTTCTCATGCCTAGCAACCATGTTTCTTCATTTTCATCATTCTTGTGCTCATCATCAAATGTAGGAGGTTTGCTTTTGTCCATTTCTCCTCACAGTTCATACACCCTAGACCTCTCATACTTTCTGACAGTGGATGGACTTGAGCTATTGTATGATCTCTTATTGGAATTCCTCGGGGAGTGGTCGTACTGCTTGCTAACACTTCTGGATTTTATTTTCTCATAATGAGATTTGTGACTTCTCGATTTTCTCGAGCCACTCTCCTCATCCAATTTATTTTCTATTCTATTCAATGTTATAACCCTAATTTTCACCAGACATGCTTACCTGACATTAGGCCATCTCATATTCCTTCTTTTCCAAACCACTACTGAACAACTCTTCTTAAAAACACCCTTTTTGAGGGCACACACACCCAGACCCACTACAACCCACGTGTACATGCTAGCGGACCCACTACAACCCGCATGTACATGCTAGCTGACCCACTACAGCCCACGTGTACCTACAAAAGCACAAAAAATGGAAGCTTGTAGACGAAACACATAGTTTTGGGTAAGTTAACTAAACCTTTCGACTTCTCATATCCGGTCACTCGACCAAATACCTAGCCCTTTATAGCCTATAAAAGAAGGGGTAGGGGTCCCATTTGGATGGAGGAAAATCATAGTAAAGAAACTCTACCCGATTTAGTATTCCCCTTGCCTCAACCTTTTGCAACTATTGAGTGAAGAAGAAGCATATTCGAAAGCAGTTGGAACACAGTTGAAGAGGAGCCCAGGATCAGATTCGAGGAGAAGTGGTCAATCTCACTATTGTAAGATATTCTTGTGAGATTAATAAAAGAAGTATTTTTCCCATCCCGCTATATGAGGTGATTAATGTGTAATCCTGATTATATTTTGATAGAATCTCTAACCCATTTGTTCATAGATCAGATGCATGTGGAGTTCTCTATTTGTCTTTTGTTAATGCAGGTCAACATTCAGAGGAAATTGTAGTCAAATAGCGACCAAGTGTGAAAAGGGATTGACATCAAACATGAAACATAAGGTACATCAACTTGATCTTTTTAACCTTATATTTGCATATGAATAATGGGGTTTAGGCATGGGATGATGGTAAGAAGTAGGAATCTTTAGGTCATTTATGCATGCATGTTAAAACCCATAATGCTAGTCTGTAAGGGGGATTTCCCACCCACAACATTCAATACCTTCAATAGCTTCATGTTGAATTCATCTTGCTGCTCCTTGGCTCTCATAATCCTTTCATTATCAACTTTATGGCTTTGAACATCCTTCTGTAAATTTTTAATGGTCTCTGCCATATTCATGTTTTCATCCCTTTCTTCTCCATGTACATTTGAGTTTATTCCTTCAATGCTCAAATGGACATCCATCTCTCTGACTTCATCTTGCTGACTATAATTCCCCTATGCCCCTTCCATTCCTATGGACTCTGCACTGGTCTTGATCCGATCTAGTTATTGTTAACTCTGCAAAATGTGCAGCCAACAAAACTTTGTCAGACTGATTGTTTCAGGAATTTTATGAAAATTATGAACCATTTGGGTTCAATAATTTATCAGAAGCCTTTCTTTTGATTTCCTGAAACATTGAATTCCTTGATCAATTTTATGGGTGGATAATTATATTCCACTATGCAAGACCTTTCCAACACCTGCCCACATGCTCAATTATGAATCTTGAGTAGAAGTTATGGCTCCATGGAGCTAATTGGGTCTTATAGTTTACACTTCATTGTTCTGTTGTTCTTCACCCTTCAAACAACTTTCCACGCACAATTTTCAATCTATGCGCCTGTATTTTCCATGTAATATAATATATCAGGTTACTTATATTATCCTTAGTAATATCTTAAGGCTTTAGTATATAGATATATTTACCCTAATAAGTAATATAATATTATGGAATATTCTTATTAATATTAAAATCCAAATTTTTAAAAACCTCATGGGTAAAAGGTTTGAGATAAGGACAGACCACAATGATCTGAAATATTTGTTTGATCAACCAACTTTAGATGCTAGGCAAAGCAGGTGGTTAGAATTTCTAAGAGAATATGACTTTGATATAAAGCATATCAAGGGGAAAGAGAAAAAAGTGGCTGATGCACTCAACAGAAGAGTGCATGAAATGCATGCTACAACCATTAGCATGTATCAATCAGATTTGAAGCAAAGAATTACAGAGGCTGCCAAATTAGATTTGCATTACAAGGAATTAATGGTAAAATTACAGCAAGGTAATTTGCAGCAGAAAATTGAAGAATACAAGCTAGATAAGGATGAAATTCTTATGTACAGGGGAATAATTTATGTACCAAATTCTCAGGAATTGAAAAACCTGATATTGAGAGAAATGCATAATGTGCCTTATGCTGGGCACCTAGGATATCAGAAAACTATTACAGTTGTCAAGAGACAATATTTTTGGCCAGTCATGAAGAAAGAGGTTGTTGATTTTATTGCCAGATGTTTGGAATGTCAAAAAGTAAAGGTTGAACATAGACACCCAGCTGGTTTGCTACAACCATTACCCATTCCTCAATGGAAATGGGAATTTTCAACCATGGATTTCATTACATAAATCCCAGAAAAAACAAGCAACATGATTCTATCATGGTAGTGGTGGATAAGCTTACTAAAGCTGCCCATTTTATTCCAGTTAAGCTCACTCACAAAGAAGAAAACATTGCTAATGTTTATATGAGGGAGATTGCTAGATTACATGACATACCCAAGACAATTGTTTCTGACAGATATCCAAAATTTACCTCAAAATTTTGGAAGGGATTATTTAATGGATTTGGAACAAATTTGAATTTTAGCACATTTTATCATCCAAAAACAGATGGAAAAACTGAGAGGGTGAATCAAGTGATTGAGGATATGTTGAGGATGTATGTGATGGATAAACCATAAAAGTGGGAAGACTACCTACACTTGGTAGAGTTCGCTTATAACAATGGGTACCAAGCATATCTAAAGATGAGCCCATTTGAGGCACTTTATGGAAAAAAATGCAACACACTGGTAAGCTAGGATAACCCAACATATAGAGCAGTGGTTGGGCTAGAATTGATCAAGGAAATGGAAGAGCAAATGTTGAAAATAAAACAAAATTTAAAGACTTCCCAAGACAGGCAGAAAATCTATGATGATGAGGGCAGAACTCATAGGGAATTTGAAGTGGGTGACCATGTATTCTTGAAACTAAAAGCCAATAGAAGTTCCCTAAAGTTGGGAGATGGTTCAAAGTTGGCATCTCGCTATTGTGAACCATTTGAAATCCTAGAGAGGATTGGTCCAGTAGCTTATATGATTGTATTTCCTACATCTATGTTTGTTCATAATGAATTCCATGTATCCTTGCTAAAGAAATATATACTTGATGCTAATCATGTTATTGATTGGAATGTGATTCAGGTGGAGCAAGAAGGCACTTTTCAAGTGCGTCTGGTGTGCATTCTAGACTGGAAAATGAAACATCTCTGGAATCAAGCCATAGGGCTTGTAAAGGTCCAATGGACCTGGTATGGTCCTGAGGATGCTACTTGGGAGCATGAGGATGCAACGCGGACAGAATACCCGCAACTTTTTGAGGATTTTGAAATTTAGTTGTACATGGGTACATGATGCACTGAGGACAATGCATAAATGAGGGGAGCGGATTGTAATATCCCTAAGGCCGAACCCAATTGAAAATGTAAATACAAATGTACATAAGATGGTGAGGTGATTTGATATCATTTTGGTATGCACATTTCATGGCATAGTGCGCACATTTACTACGCAGTAAAATGAGGAAGTGTGCACATTCCAGGATACCGCGTGCAGCATCTTAAGTGGGCACGATGTAGAGGCCAGGGATCCTTGTGTATCTGATATGTTTTATAGGCTGGTGATCTAGTTTTATAAGCTAGGATTCTTATGTTTGATTAGGCCAGAGATCCTAGATGTTAAAGGCCAGTGTGCCTATTTTTGTACATATCTCATATTTAATATAAAATACATCATTGCACGCAGACCAACCATAATAAAAGAGATGGGGTACTAAACTCCACTAGTTAGGGAAATGAAGTGGATAAGTTAAGGAATATTATATTAATATTTCTTAAATCATAAAGTATGGATAATTCTGTTATCCTAAGTTCTAAGTTGGGGCCAAGTGGGCCAAAGTAGCTTCCAACATGACAAGTGTCAAGTTGGGGGCATGCATACATATTGTTGGACTTAGCTCATTTCGAAAAAAAATCTCCATCATTCAGACCATCATCTTTCCCCTGATTCATCCATCACTGAGATATAAAATCAATCATCTAGGAGTATTGGCAGCCATTGAGCTATCCAGGATATCTTCATGACTTTACGTGAACCCGTATCCAGAGCCTTTTATGGGGTGTAACTATTAGCTTGGGAGAAGGATTGAAGAAGTGGGTTGTCAAGCCCATGGGATATTGAAGAGGAGGGTTGTCAGGCCCGTGAGAACTTCTTGCGGTGAGATACTTGCTGGGGATTGACTTCCCAAAGGTGTTGAACTACAACTGCAGGGCTGTGAGACTTCCTATCCGGCCTGTTGTTGAAGCCCTGGAAGGGAAGTGGGGGAGTCAAGGGACTGTTGAGTAGAGAAGGGGAACACTTCCTTGGGTGGGACAGACATGTGGGGAATGAGATACTGTAGGTTGTTAGTTGAGTGAGCACCTGAGACAGAGTCTTTCCTGTTGGTCATGAGCCTTTAGCCTGGTTAGGAACCCTTTTCCCTGGTGGATTTTAGTCCCAGCTTGGGGGTGACTGACTGTTGAGAGTGATGAACAATGTGGTCTAAGGATGGGAGGTTTGTGGAAGGTCTGCACACAGTTGGTGACATTATTATCAACATAAGTGCCATTTGTGTGACAAAATTACATGTTGGTTTCTTATTTACGTGTTTATTTTATGGGTTTATGCCATGCATGATTATACCTGTCTGTGTGTTTATGGGTATTGCCTGTATATGCTACATGTATATGTTTACTGCTATTTCAGTGTGAATCTGTGCATTTACATAACGTATTTGTCTGTTCACATTTATATATAAGCTTCCACAAGAGTTATGTGTGTGCATATGTTTTAATGGCATGCAGGTGGAAAAATATGTATGTGGCATAGCTCTATTTGGATGTTCAGTATGTTATAGTATGTTCCGCAGAGAGAGAATGTAAGTGTTCTCTGTCGTAGGGTTTATCGACAAAGAGATGGTTGGGAACGTCCAAAATTGGTATCAGAGCATGAAAGAGTTCTCTGGAGTAGGCATGTCCTGGCCTGTGGAGGCTGGGGTGTGTCACAAATTGGTGTCAGAGCATGAAAGAGTGTTCAGGAGTAGCATGGCCTGGCCTGTGTGAAGGTTGGGAATGTTACAAAGATGGTTTTAGAGCTAAGTAAAGCGTTTGAGGAGTGGCATGTCCCGGCCGGTGTGAGATCGGGGATGTTACAAATTGGTATCCAATTTGTAACACACCCTGACCTCCCACAAGCCGGGACATGCCTACTCTTCAGATGGTTTACTTATCTCTGAAACCATATTTGTAACATTCCCAGCCTTCAAACAGGCCAGACCATGCTATGCCTAAACACTCTTTCATGCTTAGATACCAATTTGTAACTTCCTCGACCATTCATGACGGGCCACGCTACACCAGAGAACACATCCGTTCTCTGTGTGGAACGTACTGTAACATACTCAACATTCAAATTGATCTATGCCACATACATATTTTTCCAACTGCATGCCATTAAAACATATGTACACACAGAACTCTTGCGGAAGCTTATATATAAACGTGAACAGACAAATACATTATGTAAATGCACAGATTCACACTGAAATAGCAGTAAATATATACATGTATCATATACAGGCAATCACCATAAAAACACAGAAAAGTATAATCACACATGGGATAAACCCATAAAATAAACACGTAAATAACAATGCAGCATGTAATTTTATCACACAAACGACACTTATCTTGGTAATAATGTCACCAACTGTGTGCAGAACTTCCATGAACCTCCCAGCCTTACACCACACTATTCATCACTCTCAACAGTGATTCACCCCCAAGCTGGGACTAAACTCCACCCGAGAAAAGGGGTTCCTAACCAGGCTAAAGGATCATGAACAACAGAAAAGACTTTGTCGCAGGTGCTCACTCAACTAACAGCCTACAGTCCCTCATTCCCCCCATACATGTTCCACCAAAGGAAGTGTGCCCCTTCTCTACTCAACAGTCTCTCGGCTGCCCCACTTCCCTTCCAGGGCTTCAACAATAGGACAGACAAGAAGTCTTAGAGCCTTGCAACTGTATTTCAACACCTTCAGTAAATCAATCCCCAAAAATTCTCTCACCCAGAGAATTTCTCACGGGCCTGACAACCCACCTCTTCAATATCCCATGGGCCTGACAACCTGCTTCTTCAATCCCACTCCCAAGCTAATAGTTACACCCCAGAAAAGGATCTGGATATGGGTTCAGGTAAAGTCATGAAGATATCCTGGATAACTCAATGGTTGCAAAATACTCTTGGATCATTCACCGTATGGCTGAATGACAGTTTCCCCCAAAAAATGATGGGAGCGTGGCCGAAAATGAACTAAGTCCAACAATATGTATGCATGTTCCAATCTTGACACTTGTCCTATTGGGAGTTACTTTGGCCCACTTGGCCCCAACTTTAAAACTTAGGATAACATAATTATCCATACTTGATGATTTAAGAAATATTAATATAATATTCCTTAACTTATCCCCTTCCTTTCCCTAACTAGTGGAGTTTAGTCCCCCATCTCTTTTATCGTGGTTGGTCTATGTGCAGCGATGTATTTTATATTAAATATGAGACATGTAAAAAAATAGGTGCATTGGCGTTTAATATGTAGGCTCTCCGGCCTAATCAAAATGTAAGCATCCTAGCTTAAAATACTGGCTCACCAGCCTATAACAAATATCATATACACAAGGCTCCCTGGCCTGCACATCGTGCACACTTAAGATGTTGTGTCTGGTATCCCAGAATGCACACACTTCCTTGTTCTTACTACGTAGTACCTGCGTGCACTTATGCCATGAAATGTGCATACAGAAAAATGAGATCAAAACAACTCATCATCTTAAGTACATTTGCAATTATATTTACAATTGGGTTCAGCCTTAGGGAAAGTGCCTTCAGTACTTGAAAAGAACCTTAGGGAAAACGCCTTAGGGAAAGTGCCTTAAGTACTTGAAAAGCGCCTTCTTTATCCGCCTGAATCACATTCCAATCAATAACATCATTAGTATCGGGTATATATTTATTTAGCAATGATACATGGAATACATTATGAATAGTCATAGATGAAGGCAATGCAGTCATATAAGCTACTGGACCAATCCTCTCTAGGATTTCAAACGGCCCACAATAGCGAGCTGCCAACTTTGAACAATTTCCCAACTTCAGGGAACTTCTGTTGGCTTTCACTTTCAAGAATACATGGTCACCCACTTTAAATTCCCTCTGAGTTCTGCCCTTATCAGCATAGCTTTTATGTCTGTCTTGGGCAGGATTTAAATTTTGTTTTATTTTCAACATTTGCTCTTCCAATTCCCTGAGCAATTCTGGCCCAACTACTGCTCTATTTGATAGGTTATCCCAGCTTACCGGTGTGTTGCACTTTCTTCCATAAAGTGCCTCAAATGGGCTCATCTTTAGAGATGCTTGGTACCCATTGTTATAAGAAAACTATACCAAGTGTAGGTAGTCTTCCCATCTTGATGCTTTATCCATCACATACATGCTCAACATATCCTAAATCACTTGATTCATCCTCTTTGTTTGTTCATCTGTTTCTGAATGATAAGATGTACTAAAATTCAAATTTGTTCCAAATCTTTTAAATAATCCCTTCCAAACTTTTGAGGTAAATTTTGGATCTCTATTAGACACAATTGTCTTGGGTATGCCATGTAATCTAGCAATCTCCCTCATATAAACATCAACAATGTTTATTTCTTTGTGAGTGAGATTAACTGGAATAAAATGGGCAACTTTAGTAAGCTTATCCACCACTACCATGATAGAATCATGTTGCTTGTTTGTTCTGGGTAGTTTGGTAATGAAATCCATGGTTATAACTTCCCATTTACACTCAAGAATGGGTTATGTTTGTAGCAAACCAGCTGGGTGTCTATGCTCAGCCTTTACTTTTTGACATTCCAAACATCTAGCAATAAAATCAACAACCTCTTTCGTCATGCCTGGCCAAAAATATTGGCTCTTGACAGCTGTAATAGTTTTTTGATATCCTGGGTGCCCATCATAAGGAACATTATGCATTTCTCTCAATATCATCTTTTTCAATTCCTGCGAATTTTGTACATAAATTCTGCCCCTTGTACGTAAGAATTTCATCCTTATCTAGCTTGTATTTTTCAATTTTCTGCTGCAAATTACCTCATTGTAATTTTTCCATTAATTCCTTGTAATGAAAATCTAATTTGGCATCCTTTGTAATTTTGTGTTTCAAAGCTGATTGATTCATGTTAATGGTTGTAGCATGCATTTCATGCACTCTTCTATTGAGTGCATCAACCACTTTGTTCTCTTTCCCCTTGATATGCTTTATATCAAAGTCATATTCGCTTAGAAATTCTAACCATCTGCTTTGCCTAGCATTTAAAGTTGGCTGAAAAAACAAATATTTCAGACCATTGTGGTCTGTCCTCATCTCAAACCTTTTACCCATGAGGTATTATCTCCATTTCCTCAAGGCATGTACTATGGATTCCAACTCCAAATCATGAGTGGCATAGTTTCTTTCATGCTCCTTCAACGTCTTTGATACATAACATATAACAAACTCATTTTGGCTGAGGACTCCACCAAGTCTCTCTTTACATGCATTTGTGCACACAATGAAATCTTCATTTGGGTATGTTATCCTTAATATTGGAGCACTTGTTAATAACTATTTCAAGTGTTGGAAATTCTTTTCACAATCCAATGTCCACTGAAACTTCACACCCTTTCTTTGCAAGGAAGTGATTGGGTGTGCAATCTTTGAAAATCCTTCTATAAATATCCTATAGTATCCTGCAAGGCCCATGAATGATCTCACCTCTGTCACATTCTTTGGCACTGCCTATTCTCTAATGGCTTCTATCTTCTCAGGATCCACTGCTATCCAATGCTTTGGAATGATATGACCCAAATAGTAAATTTGTTTCTGATAAAATGAGCACTTGCTTAATTTGGCATACAATTGATGCTCCCTTAATACTTGAAAAACCATCCTCAAATGATGTTCATTCTCTTCCTCTGACTTGGAATATATGAGAATGTCATCCAAAAAGACAATGACAAACTTGTCTAAATATTCTTAGAAAACACCATTCATTAAGAACATGAAAATAGTTGGTGCATTTGACAACCCAAATGGCACCACTATGAACTCATAATCACCATATCTTCTCCTGAAAGAGGTCTTTCTGATATCTTCCTCTTTAATCCTTACCTGATGGTATCCTGACCTGAGATCTATCTTTGTAAATATCTTTGCATCCTTCAATTGATCAAAAAGATCATCAATCCTTGGCAGAGGATACTTGTTCTTAACAGTCACTTTATTCAACTCTCTGAAATCAATGCACAATCTTAATGTTCCATCTTTCTTCTTCACGAACAAGAATAGGGCACCCCAAGATGACACACTTGGGTGTATATACCCCTTCTTTAGAAGCTCTTCAAGTTGAATTTGCAACTCCTTCAGCTCTGCTGTACTCATTCTGTAAGGAGTCTTTGACACTGGAGCTGCTCTAGGCATTATATTTATAAAGAAATCAGCATCCCTCCTTGGGGGTAGTCCTGGTACCTCCTTGAACACATATTCAAAATCGCCCAGTACTGCATAATCTTCCAAATTTGGCACCTTATCTTTAGGTGTCTCCTCCATATGAGTTGAAAATATTTGGCACCCTTTTCTATAACATTTCTTTAGCTGCAATGCTGAAATCTCTCTGATGGCTACTGCCCTGGGAATTCCCTGCACTTTCCTTATTTTCCCTTCCTCATCCAAGAAAGTAAATTCTTTTTTATGACAGTCTAGGAGAGCATGATGTTGGTCGAACCAATCCATCCCAATTAGACAATCATAGGAACTTAAAGGCAGGATGTTCAAATCTGCCTTGGTGTTTAGTACATTCATGTCCATAAGACATGAATTAAACATCTCATTAAATTTTCTTTTCATTCCTATAGATAGCCGCACCAACCAAGATTTCCCATCCTTGCTTCTTGGAAAATGCAAACTTTCCACCATCTTAGGATCTATATAACTATGACTAGCTCCCGAATCAATTAAATTAGCAATGGTTTGGTTGTTGATCATACCTTCCACTTGAATCATACGTGACTGATACTCTACTTGCTTGTTGTCCAGGGATGCATAGATCCTGGGTACCTTTCTACCCATGTCCTCCACTGTTTCAACTTGCTGTACATTGTGAACAATCCTCCCTTTTTCACCTCTATGCAGAAAATCTCTGAACATGTTATCTCCTTTACAAGCCCAACATTGAATAGGTGGTTGCCTTGGCCTTTGACTCCCTGTATCAACTGTTATGGGTTCTTTAGGAGTTTTTTGTTCCTGAGAATTGTTTCTGAAGAATGGTGGCTTATATCCCTTCATCCTCTGAATCATATTGAATTTATTTCTTTCCTCCCAAGATTTTTGGAATGGTCACCTTGATGTTTGTTTATCATATAGGCATTTAGCTTGCCTTATAGTCTCCTCCAATGTCTTGGGATCATCATACTGTATTTTGTCACTAATAATTGATGGAAATCCACTAAAATACCTTTGAATCTTCACTGTCTCATCCTTGATGAAAGAGACATACTTCAACAGTTCTAAATTCCTTCTCTCATATTCATCTATTGTCATACTCCCAAGCTTGAGTTCAATAACTCTTTCATTTTCTTGTCATAGTATCTTTTAGTCAAATATTTCTTCTCGAAATACTTCTTGAATTCCATCCAAGTAACACTTTTCTCTTTGATGTGTTTCACCTGCACAAGCTGATCCCACCACATGGATGCCTTTCCCTTGAGTTGATAGATGGAAAGTATACCCCCTGCATGAGAAGAATAATTATGCAATTGAAAATACTTTCTCATGCCCAACAACCATGTCTCTGCATCTTCATCCTTCTTGTGCTCATCATCAAATGTAGGAGGTTTGATTTTGTTCATTTCTCCTCGTAGTTCATCCACCCCAGACCTCTCATACTTTCTGACAGGGAATGGACTTAAGTTGATGTGTTCCCTCTTATTGGAATTCCTCGGGGAGTGGTGGTGATGCCTACTAACACTTCTTGATTTTATTTTCTCATCACTTGTGACTTCCCGATTTGCTCGAGCCACTCTTCTTATCCAATTTATTTTCTATTCTATTCAATCCCTCCAATAATTTCATGTCAAAGTCATCCTGCTGCTCCTTGGCTCTCATAAGCCTTTCATTATCAGCTTTATGGCTTTGAACATCCTTCTGTAAATTTTTAATGGTCTCTGCCATATTCATTTTTTCATCCCTTTCTTCTCCATGTCCATTGGAGTTTGTTCCTTCAATGCTAAAATGGACATCCATCCCTCTGACTTCATCTCGCTGACTATAATTTCCCTGTGCCTCTTCCATTCATATGGAATCTGCATTGGTCTTGATCTGATCTAGTTGTTGTTAACTTTGCAAAATGTGCAACCAACAAAACTTTGTCAGACTGATTGTTTCAACAATTTTATGAAAAATATGAACCATTTTGGTTCAATGATTTATCAGAAGCCTTTCTTCTGATTTAGTGAAACATTGATTTCCTTGATCAATTTTTTCTGTGGATAATTATATTCCACTATCCAAGACCTTTCCAATGCCTGCTCACATGCTCAATTTCAGATCTTGAGTAGAAGTTATGGCTCCATGGAGCTAATTGGGTCTTATAATTTACCCTTCACTATTCTACTGTTCTTCACCCTTCAAACAACTTTGTGTGCACAATTTTCAATCTGTGCACCCGTATTTACCATGTGCTACAACATCACAAGGTAAATCATGCTTTGTGCACCTTAAAACCACTGTCGTGAAACAACTTATACTCATACTATGTGCGCACCAACCAAAACTCCTCTGTGCTTTACAAGACTGCACACACCACGTGCACCATTGCTATGTGTGTACACAACCCGCATACATTCTTATGTGTGTGCATACCGCGCAATGTTAAATTTAGTGTGCGCACCTGCACACCAATATTTTTCCACGTGGTACTAAATTTTGATCGTGCGCACCCACACACTATCATTTTTTGCACAGCACCAAAATTTAACGCGCGCATCAGCACACCAATACCTTGCTGCTTCGTGTTGAATTTTACCTATCCCAATTGTGCACATTCACCTTTATGCGCATCAAATCCTCGTGAATTCCACTGCAGAAATTGGGGCTTTTTCCTAACTCTTTCCCCAGTTTACCATAGACAATTATGCAACCAGGAAATTCATTCAATTTCACCCTGATAACACCAATTCAACCTCTGCAACAACAATTCATTGTGGGTTGACATTTCTGGAATGAATTCACCAAAAATCAATTCACGAATTGGGAATTTTAATTACAAAACTCATTCCAACTTAAATTGCTTAGCCCATCCAAGATCAGTGTTGAAAACTGAATCTCTGATACCAATTTGTGACGTTCCCAACCATCTCTGTGTCGAGAAACTCTATGACAGAGAACACTTACATTCTCTCTCCATGGAACATACTAGATTCTGGATATTCCTAGTATGTAAATACAAATGTAAAATAGCATCATTTTATTGTGGAGACTTAGCTCATTTTCATACCACCCCCATCATTTTTACCATCATTCAGACCATCAATTTTTGGAGGATTCTTCTGATCAGTTAGCCAAGAGACCATGACCATTTTCACTCACGCAATCAGCCATCCTTCATACTACCTATCACTATACCGAGCTTGTATACTTCGCCACAGAGGTTGGTGTAGCTGATTAGATGGAAGATGGACTAAAGAGGCAGGTTGTCAGGACCGTGAGAAATTTCTCTCTGGGTGAGAGAATTGTTGGGAATTGACTTCCTGAAGGTGTTGAACTGCAACTACAGGGATCTGAGACTTCCAGTCTAGCCTATTGTTTAATTCATGGAAGGGAAGTGGGGCAGTCGAGGGACTGTTGAGAAGAGAAGGGGCACACTTCCTTGGGTGGGACAGGCATGTGGGGAATGAGGGACTGTAGGCTTTTAGTTGAGTAGGCACTATGATGGAGTCTTTCCTGTTTTCCATGAGCCATTAGCCTGGTCAAGAACCCTTTACTCAAGTGGAGTTTAGTCCCAGCCCGAGGGTGACACACTATTAAGAGTGATGAATAGTGTGGTCTAAGGCTATGAAGTTCGTGGAAGGTCTGGACGCAGTTGGTGATATTCCTACCAAGATAAGTGTCAATTGTGTGATACATTTACATGCTTCATTATTATTTCTGTGTTCAGTTTTATGGATTTACCCTGTGCATGATTTACAACTTTGTTTATCATTATGGGTTTTTCTTGTATATGTTGCATGTATGCGTTTACTGTTATTTCAGTATGAATTCATGCATTTACATATGTATTTGTAAGTTTACGTCTTATATATAATGCTTCCGCAAGAGTTCTGCATGTATATATTTTAATCGCATGCATATAGAAAATTGTATGTGGCATATCTCAGTTTGGATGTTGAGTATGTTACAGTATGTTCTGTAGAGAGAGAATGTAAGTGTTCTCTGTCGTAGAATGTCATGGTACAGAAATGGTCGAGGTGCGCTAAAAATTGGTATCAGAGCATTAAAGAGTGCTCTAGAGTAGGCATGTCCCGACCTCCCACAGGCCAGGACATGCCTA
>JASDQU011027273.1:28402-53684 GCA_032191745.1 Picea mariana | reverse complement strand
AATTAAGGAGAATGAAATTTTACGCCCCACCATAGGTGTATTACAAATTGGTATCAGAGCATGGTTATAGCACTTGGCCTGCTTGGGCTCATGGATGAGTCTCTTAAAAACCATATTTAGAATACTTTTAAGAGTGACACCCTATCTTACCTCTTTCTTAAAAGAGTCTGGTTAAAATTTTATTGAGGAAAAGAATGAAACTTTCTACTGTGTGTGCACATTTAAGAAATTTGAATTGTGTATTGTTCATAAACTAATAGATTGTTATCTAATAATAAGTGTTTTTTCAGCACTCGAGTAGTCAATAAATCACGAGAAAACTTCAAGTCTAAAGGATGGTGACATGTTATGAAGTGGGGGATGGCTCCCACAATAGTGATGAATAATATGAAGAGAGGAGGGCGGTGGAAACCCCTCCAAATATGGCTAAAATTGTAAGGAGCCTCAGGGACGAATTATAGAGTTGTAAGGCCAACAAGAGAGATTGAAAAAGGATCAAGAAAAACAAACATAAATTAATGCAGTCTTGTTGCAGATCTTATCCGACATATAGAGGCATCTGCAACATGAACCCACAACCCGTCATGTGGATCGTCAACATGAGAAGAGAAGTCAAAATCCACCTGAGATCCGAAAACATGGCCCCATGAGTGACCACACTAGGATAAGTACCTCGAAGAAGGCCCAACCTGGAGTAGGGGACACTCATCGAGAGAGTCCTCTGGAAAGGAAGCTGGCAACTCTAAGGGATATTCTAGTAGCAAAACTAGCTCACATTCTCAATGGAACAAAAAGAAGTGAAAGCATTCCAAAAGTCATGATCCTGAAGAGTTAAAGAAGGCCAAACCACCCTCTTTCAATGGAGAGATTAAGAAAGGGGAAGATGTTGAAGCTTGGCTGCTTGGTTTAAAGAAGTACTTCATAGTCCATGACTGCTCTAAAAACTTGAAGGCTCAAATAGCCATCTTCAACCTGAATGGAAAGGCTTCCATTTGGTGGGAAGACCTTAAGAATGTGAAAAGAGTCCACGAGAAGGACTTGTCATGGAAACAGTTTGAGAAATACTTCAGGAAGCAGTATATGTCAGAGAATACAAAGACGTGTTCCCAGAAGAGGTACCAGGTCCACCTCCAATAAGGGACATTGACTTCTCAATAGAACTTGCACCAGGAGTAGTCCCAGCATCTAGAATGCCCTATAGGATGAGTACACCAGAGTTGGTTGAGCTCAAGCTACAACTAAAGGAGATGATGGACAAAGGCTACATCCAAGCCAATGTATCTTTGTGGGGAGTACCCGTCTTGTTTGTGAAAAATAAATATGGCACACTCCAATTGTGCATAGATTATAGGCAACTCAATAAGACAACCATAAAGAACAAGTACCCCTTACCAAGAATCAATGACTTGTTCGACCAATTGGGAGGTGCTTCCATTTTCTCGAAAATTGACTTAAGGTATGGATACCATAAAGTTTGAATTAAGGATGAAGACACCCACAAAACAACCTTCAGGATGAGGTATGGTCACTATGAATTTTTGGTGGTGCCATTTGGGTTAACCAATGCCCCTGCCACTTTTATGTGCTTGATGAATAATGTACTCAACAAATTTCTGGACAAATTTGTATTGGTTTTCATTGATGATATCCTAATCTACTTCAAGAAAAGAGAGGAGCACGAAGAACATCTTAGACTCGTATTTCAAGTACTGAGATTGAAACATCTCTATGCTAAGTTTATCAAGTGTGACTTTTTCCAGAAGCAAGTCCATTACTTAGGCCATGTTATTTCTAAAGAAGGGGTGGTAGTAGACCCTGACAAGATCGAATATATTATGGAATGGCCTACCCCAAAGGATGTATCTCATATCAAATCCTTCACATGCATAGTGGGATATTATAGAAGGTTCATAAAAGGGTTTTCCAAGATTGGTTGTCCAATCACTGCCCTTCAGAAAAAAGGGGGTTAAATTCACTTGGAGATCAAAATGTGAAGAAATATTTCAGGAACTGAAATACCTCCTGATCCATGCACTCGTGCTAAATATTGCAGACCCTGATAATGATTTCCTCGTGTGTACATATGCCTGTAAGGAAGGACTTGGAGGATTCCTTATGCAAGAGGGATGTGTAATTTTCTATGCATCCAGGAAATTGAATGAGCACAAAATCAATTATGTGACCCATGACTTAGAGTTGGTTGCCATAGTACAAGCTTTAAAAAAGTGGAGGCATTACCTCCTGGGTAGGAGATTTGTTCTTATGACAGAACATTGTGGGTTGAGGCACTTGTTTGATCAACCAAAACTCAATGCCAGGCAAGCTAGGTGGGTGGCTCTCCTTAGTGAGTTTGATTTTGAAATCAAACAGATCAAAGGAAAGGAAAATAGGGTGGTTGATTCCCTTAGCAGAAGCATAAAAACAATTCACCTGGCAGCAGTAAGCACCTATGAAATGGATGTTAGGGAAAGAGTCAGGAATGCACAAGAAACAAATGCATTCTTCAAGACCGTGGCCTCATACCTAAGGCAAGAGCCTACTGGGATAAAGTATGAAGGTTACCAAATACTCGATAAAGGCATGCTGACCTACAGAAAAAGATTGCATATTCCAAACTGTGATGACTTGAAGAGGTTCATAATGGATGAACTACACAAGAGACCGTATACTGGTCACCCAAGATATCAGAAAATGATCACGGCCACTAGGAAACAATTATGTTGGTCTGGATTGAAGAAATACATAGCTGACTATCTAGCTAAGTGCCTAGAATGCCAGCAAGTTAAGGTAGAACACTAATACCCAACAGGGTTGTTACAACCCCTACCCATCCCATAATGGAAATAGGAAACCATCTCCATGGATTTCATCACCAGATTACCAAAATCGACCAAGAAAAATGACACCATCATGGTCGTGGTGGAAAAACTGAGTAAGTATTCTCACTTCGTTCCTATCAAGTCAACTTGTAAGGCGATAGATATTGCCAACATATTCATGAAGGAGATATTCATACTGCATGGCATGCCTAGGTAAATTGTATCTGACAGAAACACCAAGTTTAATTCAAGCTTTTGGAAATCCTTAATGGCTAGTTTTGAGACTAAATTGTTGTTCAACAGAGCCTATCACCCTCAAACTGATCGACAGATAGAAAGAGTAAAACAAATATTAGAATACATGCTAAGGATGCATGTAATGCATCAGCCTAAGAAGTGGGAAGACTACCTACCATTGGTAGAGTTTTCCTACAACAACAGTTATCAAGAATCCTTGAAGATGAGCCTTTTTGAAGCCCTCTATGGTAGACAGTGAAAATTTCCAATCAACTGGAGTAATCCAGTGGAAAGAATTACCATCGGAACCGACATGCTGAAAGAAATGGAACAACAAGTGATTCAGATAAAGAAAAATCTAAATATTGCTCAGGATAGAGAGAAAATTTATGTCGACAGAAAGAGAACTCCCAGAGAGTTCAAGATAAGAGACCATGTCTATCTCAAAGTTAGGCCTAGGAAGAGTTCCCTGAGAATGGGAGACTATGCCAAGATGGAACCTCAGTATTGTGGACCCTTTGAGGTCTTATATAGAGTGGAACCTGTATCCTATAGGCTAGCACTCCCTCCCATAGTATAGGCACAAAATGTTTTCCATGTTTTATTATTAAAGAAATATGTACATGACTCTAATCATATAATTGACTAGACTGTGATCCAGGTGGAGATGAAGGGAGAATTCCTGCCAGAGCCCCAATGCATACTAGACAAGAAGAAAACCTCACTCAAGAACCAAACCATTGCACAAGTCAAGGTGCAGTGGAAACACTTTGGCCCAGATGAGGCTACGTGGGAAATGGAGGATGCCATGAGACAAGCATATCCAATTTTGTTTACTCATATATATACATATCATGTTGACAGATAGAACATCAAGGACAATGTTCCTTTAAGGGGGAGGGAATTGTAACACCATGTTTCCCCCAGTTTGTAATTATAACTATATTGGCCAAGGAACTATGGCAAACTCAAAGGTGTGAATGTTTGATTTAATGGACCTTTCTATAAAAGGTCGATGAACGTAAATTATGTTATTTTTAATAGAAAATGGATACATGTTGCATGACTGCTAGAAAGGGGATGTGTTAAAAAGAGACCACGAATGTTATGAAAAGGTGGTGGAGTGGACCAGGGATGGTTGCATTAACATCCATCAAACAAGTACTTTTCTGGATTTAATTGCTCAGTATCATAACAACCCTTTGACCCAAGAATGAATTACAGTCGGGTTGGTAGGTGGGAAGACCTCCTCAAGATTTAATGAGGGGATGGGGTAGAGTGCCCATCTGTAAGGCTTCCATACCTAACCACGGATGAGGAATTTGAGCCACAGGAAATCTTGCTGAGGAAGGCAAGAAAGGAAGTGTAGTGGTCAGAGGAAGACTTGCAAATAGTGCAAAGATGAGTGCCTAAGCTCTCGGGTCCGTGGAAGGACTGAAAAAAAATTGGAGTGAGTTATGATCCCAGAAAATATAGACTAATCCGGGAGAAGGAGAGTAACCTTCGTCCCTATATATTTCTGTATTAGGAGAAGGAGAGTAACCTTCGTCCCTAACTTCCGTTGAGCTGGAATAAAGATATTGAATCTCAAAGCATCGTGTTCTAAGCTCAGGGGTGGCCAATGGTAAAGAGATTAGGAGTGACTGAGCCTATGGTTGGGTGAAAATGAGCACCCCTTTTAGCAGTCACATCACACCTTATGGTTCTGATAAGTGTTTTCATGCCTTGTGCTTTGAATTGGAAATAATGGATGCATGCGTATATTTATGTGTCTATAAATGTTTTTCTGCATTGAAATGGTTAAGTTATGAGTATGTGTTTGTTCCCTTGAGAACTTATGCTTCTGCTTGATTTTCCATATGCTCTAATTTAATCCCTCAAAGGAATTTCTCCCCGGGAAATTACATCACGGTCCCATATTTAGAGCAAGCCTCTTGGAACTACTACCATCTCGGTAACCTCATGATTTTACCTTGCCTTGTTTCAAAGCTTAAAGTTCTATGAGTTAGGGAGGCATTCCCTTCAGACCAGTAGTCTAAGAGACTTTGAACTTATGCCTAAGTTATTAAACAAAAACCTGACTAAGAGTAGATTTAATAGCCCAAGAGTCATTTGAAGGTCCATGTGACCTGGGTCTAAGAACCCTACATTAAAGGAGTTAGCTCATGAAGGTTTTGGAACCTCGGGAGCTCAAATCTCTGAGATGTCAAATTTCATGATAGTCAAGTTAACCAAACTATCGGAGTAACAAGAACCGTAGATGACTTAAGAATCTGATAGTGGAGATGGATGTGAGTAGTTTAATGAGATGAGAAGCCATCCTGGTTCTTAGATCGACTCAAATACCCACTGGAGTGAACGAATCAAACACCAACCACTCGATTAAATTGATGGTTGGGAATCACTGTGGAGTGTGAAGGTGAAATTAGCATACATGCTAGTTTACGGCCCGCAATCAACCAACGTCATTGATCTCATTGGGAATGGAAGATCAATGATCAGGATTAGACTAGAGTTGGGTGAGCACTTCCCAGTTTGTGGAGGTTGTGTTAGCGTCAGAAGTCACTCCTGGATTACAGCAGGAGTAAGCCTGAGGCCCATCAACTTATGTCATGATTTGTTAAAAGAGGGTGATCAAATGGAAGTAAACTCAGAACAATATCGCTCACTCAGAAAACTGGGTTGGAACAGCAAGGACATGCGAGGCATTGATCTAACTTAAGCCAGTAAATTTGCATAGTGGTGAGTAAGTGAAAGAAAAGAAAGGGGAAAAGTCTCAGATATGAGATCCTCTCAGACCATAGAAACTTCAAAGTAAACCTCAAACGTCGCAGAACTAATACAATCAAACATGCATTATATAGTTACAGCAACACCCGACTGGATCATCCATACCCGGGCTTCGGATTCAGAGAAAAAAGGAAAGGAGGAGACTGGCCACCATTAAACAAGAAATATCAAAATATCATTCTATAACGAGAGAACCAGAGGCTTTGTTAAAGCTTTACATTCAGGAGCTTTTCTCTACCATCGATCCTTACAAAAATACAAAAATTGAGTATATATACTCAGAGCAATTCGCTCTCTTGGCAGCAAGAGGGTAGATGAGACATTAAAGTCTAACTTAGCGTGCACAGGTTCTTCTGATCAGTCAAGGACATCAGATCGGCATGGCTCTTTTAGGAAAACCTGCACACAGGACAATCTTGGGCAGACTGCCTTCCAGAACCTCCATGCCCTGCATTCATGGCTTGAGCTGAGGTCTCAACCACTTTCTCAATATTCATTAACTACTTTTTCCATGGAGGGTGGTTGAGACTGAAAACATAAAGTAGTGACCCTTTTGTCCTTTGAAGTCTCGGTAGCCTAAATGCTGAAATGGATTTTGGGTGCTTTTCACATTTCAGGTTTCGGGGATTCCCGATGCAGTGGAAAAGTGGCTCCCTTGTCTCTTGAACTCCCGGTAGCCGGAATGTTGAAATGGCTTTTGGGCGCTTTTCGCGTTACGGGTTTCTGGGATTCCCGATGCAATGGAGAAGCGATCCCTTTGTCCTTTGAAGTCCTAGTAGTTGAAATTCCGAAATGGCCTTTGGGCGCTTTTCACGTTTCAAGTTTTGGGGATTCCCGATGTAGTGGAAAAGCGGCTCCCTTGTCTCTTGAACTCCCAGTAGCCGAAATGTCGAAATGGCTTTTGGGCGCTTTTCACGTTTTGGGTTTCAGGGATTCCCAACGCAATGGAGGAGCGACGCCTTTGTCCTTTGAAGTCTCGGTAGCCGAAATGTCGAAATGGCTTTTGGGCGCTTTTCACATTTCGGGTTTCGGGGATTCCCAATGTAGTGGAAAAGCGGCTCCCTTATCTCTTGAACTCCCGGTAGGCGGAATGCCGAAATGGATTTTGGGTGCTTTTCACGTTTTGGGTTTTGGGGATTCCCAATGCAGTGGAAAAGCAGCTCCCTTGTCTCTTGAACTCCCGGTAACTGAAATGTCGAAATGGCTTTTGGGCGCTTTTCGCGTTTCGGGTTTCGGGGATTCCCAATGCAGTGGAAAAGCGGCTCCCTTGTCTCTTGAACTCCCGATAGCCAGAATGACGAAACGGATTTTGGGCGCTTTTCGCGTTTCAGGTTTTGGGGATTCCCGATGCAGTGGAAAAGCGGCTCCCTTGTCTCTTGAACTCCTGGTAGCCGGAATGCCGAAATGGCTTTTGGGCGCTTTTCGCGTTTCGAGTTTCGGGGATTCTCGATGCAATGGAGGAGCGACCCCTTTGTCCTTTGAAGTCCCGGTAGCCGAAATGTCGAAATGGCTCCTGGGCACTTTTCGCATTTCGAGTTTCGGGGTTTCGAAATGCAGTGGAGGAGCGACCCCTTTGTCCTTTGAAGTCCCGGTAGCCAAAATGGCTCATCATTTTATGATTTTGACCATAAGAGATGAGCTCATGTGCCAGACCTCGTGCAACTCTGTGACTCAAACTTACCCGATGACTGTCGATCTGCTCCATCTGTGGATCCTTGATGTTGAAAACAAAATGCCTGCTCACTTGATTTGAAGCCCGAAATGGACTTCTTCAGTGTGTTGCGCTCGGTGCTCATGACTTGCAAGAATTGGCGTTAACATTAGGCTCCATGGAGGATAGATTCATCCCTGCGATGCTCTAAAAACTCCTTTTGCAGTTCCAGTTGTCTTCTATTGGGATATGGAGTAATTTATTAAGCCGAAAATAAACATAAAAGAAATAAAGACAATATTTACAAAAATAGAGGATTCGTCTAAGGCTCAAACAAAACATTTCTTCAGGAAATGCCCATTTACTGGGCCGCTAAAGACTTCTTCACCCTCCAAATCCTGCAACTTGTACGTGTTATTTAAGACTACTTCGAAGATTTTGAAGGGCCCAATCCAGAGGGCATCAAATTTGTTGTGTTTGCCCCTATCCTACTTGGGTGCATCCCACTTAAGCACCAAATCTCCCAACTCGAATTCCTTCTTCCTGACCTTCCTGTCAAAGGCCTGCTTGATCTTCTGTTGATGACTGTGAGCTATTTCCATTACCTGCTCCCTGATCTACTACACTTCCACCACTTGATGAATCCTTCTGACCATATGGTCTGGCTCTACTTCATGATCTTGAAAGAATTTAGCTACAGGTAAAGCGAGCTAAGTGGGAAACACAACCTTCGTTCCATAAACAAGTTGAAAAGGTGAGGTTCCCAGGGACTTCTTTGTTGTCACTCTATCGGCCCATAGAGCGAATTTGAGCTTTGAATCCCAGACCTTCTTATTGTCTTCCAGTAATCTTTTAATGAGTTTGAATAGAATTTTATTGGAAGATTCTGCCAATCCATTTCCTTGAGTATAATAAGGAGTGGAGTGAATTAGTGAAATATCGAATTGCTCACAGAACTTAACCAAAGGCTCAGACTTGAAAGAAGCAGCATTATCAGTGACAATTCTATTGGGACAGCCAAATCTGGCTATGATATCCTCCAAGAAGCTAATAATTACCTTGTGTGAAGCACTCCTAGTGGGGGCAGCTTCTATCCACTTGGTGAAATAGTCTGTTGCAGTCAGGATCCATCTATGCTAGCCACTTGAAGGAGGATGAATTTCCCCAATGAATTCCAACCCCCACTGTTGAAAGGGTGCTGAAGCTACTACAGGATTTAGTGGCAGAGATTTGAGTTGCTCCTTTCTTGAGAACCTTTGGCATTTGATGCAAGCTCTGACTTCTCTGTAGACATCAGTGAATAAGGTGGGCTAGTAGTACCCAGCCCTGAGAATTTTGTGGGCTGTGGTCTTCTAGAAATGATTCCCTCCAGAAAGGCCATTGTGGAAATCAAACATAACTTTTGGGCTTCATGTGGATTCAGACACCTCAGAAACACCCCTAGAGGATCTATCCAGTGAAAGACTTGGTCAATAAGGCAATATCTGACCACCTTGAGATTTAAATCTCTTGCCTTTCTTTTTCCCATTCCATCAGGAGGCTTCAACTCTTGTAGAAAGTACAAAATGCTTCTGTACCAGGTGCATTTTGCTAGTGATAAGCCACCCTGAAAGCTTTTGTTGGGTGACTCAGCTTGCTGATTTCCTGAGAAAGCATTGATGAAGCTAACCCCCAAGGCCTTGCAATTAGATTAAGCTAGCAGCTTGGCTAAACCCTTCCCTTTTACCAACTTGGTGGGCTTTATCTCCAGGTCAAACTCTAGGATCTTAGCAATCCATTTACCTCTTCTCCCATCTATGTCAGGCTATATAAGGATGTCCTCGACAGAGGTTGAAGGAACGTATGCAGTCACTCTTGAGTGCAATACATAGACTCTGAAAGCCTTAAGAGATTTCACCAAGGCATAGGCTTGCTTCTCCATGATCTCATACTTGATTTCTACATCTCTTAATTCCTTACTGAAGAACGAAATGGGTTTCTCTCGCCCTTCCTCAATTTTCTGCAATAAGACCACCGCTATTGTATCAAAAGAAGAAAAAGAAAAAATTAGGAAATCCTTGGAATAATCGGGACTGATCAACACAAGTGCCTTAGTCAATGCCCTTTTATTTGGATGAAAGAATCCCTAGGTTCAGCAGTCCATTTTACTTCTTTTCCCTTTCTGAGCATGGTTGTGATGTGTTTCACCAACTCAGCAAAATTTGAGATGAACCTCCTCAGAAAGTTAATCTTCCCTAAAAAAGCCTGAATTTCCTTTCTAGACCTAGGAAGTGATAGGGTCTTAATTGCTTCTACCCTATTGGGATCAATTCTCACTCCCTCTGCTGATACTATATGGCCTAACAGTTTCCCCTCCTTCATAGCAAACAAAGATTTCTTGGGATTTAAGGAAAGGCCAAACCTTCGGCATTTCAAGAAAACTTTCCTCAAGTGACAGCGGTGCTCCTTATCAGACCTGGAGAAGATTGTGATGTCATCCAGATAGATCACCACAAACTGATCTTTCTCCCCGATGAAGGCTATGTCCATGGCTTGCTGAAATGTTGCTCCTGCATTCATTAATCCAAAAGGCATTTTGGCATACATGAATGTGCCCCAAGGAGTAGTAAAGGTTGTTTTTTCTCTATCCTCAGGCATGACTGATATCTGATTATAGCCAGAAAAACCGTCAATTATGGATATCCTAGATGCACCAGTTACCCTATGCAATATGTGTTCCATGTTGGGCAAGGGATAGTTGTCTTTCTTTGAGCTCTTGTTCAAGTTCCTGAAATCAACACAGAGCCCAATTTCTCCACTTTTCTTCCTCACCGGGACTAAATTGGCCACCCACTCACAATATCTCAAGGGGACAATGATTTGGGCATCTAACAACTTCTTCACTTCTCTCTCCATGACAGGAAACAACATGGGATTTATCTGTCTTAACTTATGCCTAAATGGCTTAGCCTCTCCCTTCAGTGGGATCTTGTGTTCAATGAAAGATTTGTCATATGTCTTCAGGTCTTCATAGGTCCATGCAAACACATCAGCAAATTCTTTTAATAACTCAGTATATCTGGCCCTCTGTTCTTTGGTCAAACTGCTTGACAACTTGACAAACTTAGGCTCCTCTTGTGTCCCAATATTGCACTCTGTTGTATCATCATCTCCATTTGGAACCCTACCCTTTACTGCCACATCATTCCCATAGAACAGTCTTTCTAAGGGACTAGTCCCTTTGGAATGTGATTGCTAGGAAAATGAATAATATGGTGATTAGCAATTTTATTTAAAAATACCTCAGGGTGAGGGTGAATTTCGAGATCAGGATCCTGATCAATGTGCAATGCAGAAAATTCATCAACGGACTGAAGAAATTTTTCGATTTCAAGATCGTCTTTGAATACCTTCCAATGCTTGATATTGTCCGGAACAGATGGCCTATATATTATTTCAACCTCATATTTGATCTTAGGCGGCAGAGGGATCTTGAACAGACTAGCTGAGATAGCTAAGGAATCATCCAAAGTATTTTCCTCTCTAGGAATAAAAGAAATGTTGAAAGCTGACAAGAAATTATCAATCAGGTCCCACACCTCATTTCTGTAACCCCTGAGTCGAGGACGCTTAACCCGATAAGAATTTTTGACTTGCTAGATTATCAACTCAGCATCGCCGAACACTGCTACCTCTTTAATTCCCATTTCTTTTGCATCCCTCATACCCAGAACAAGAGCTTCATATTCTACCACATTATTGGTAGCTTCAAATTCTATTTTGTATGACAGGGATATGGTTTCTTGCCAAGGGGACACAAGAACCACTCCAGTGCCAGCGCCTTCGCTAGAAGAAGCTCTGTCGAAGAAAATTTTCCAAACAGAGGTGGTTGGAGGAGGTATCTCATGATTAAAAATGGGTTGCTTCCTGATTTGAAACGGGGCTTCAGGAGTCTCAGTGATCTACAATAAACTAGACCCCAAATTAGTGTCAAGTGCAAAGATGGGGTGATTAGTGGGGTCTGCTTCGTCACTGACAATGTAGGCCAGTTGAGATTCTCTGTACAACCTCCTATGTTCCCCTCCAAAGACTGGAATGGTGGCATATGTGAGATCCATCTATAATGTTCCTCCAAGTTTTCTAATCCAAGATCTTGAAAACAACATACCGAACTTGGGGGGAACATCAACTACTACAATGTCCATTACCACACTCTTCATTGGCAGCTAAAATAAAGAGACCACCAAGTCTTTGATGACTCCAAGGCATTGCACCCTCCTTGAATCAAAAGAGTACAAATCGTGATAAGCCTTTTTCACTTCCAGTCCTAATTCTTCCATGACTATTTTGGGCATAAGGTTGTGGAAAGCTCTTGAATCCATGAGGAAATTATGCAACACTTTATCATGTATGTTCGGGGATGTGTAGAAGGGAGGGGATGAATCATCTATGTCTTTTACCATGGGACCTAAGATGACTGTTGGCTTTTCATCTTGAAGATTTACTGAGTCTGTAGAAGGCTGGGGGGACTCAGATTGTAGCAACTTTGAGAGGGACCTTTTGAAATCTTCATTTTTAACTAGCTCTAAGAGGGATACGGAAATTCTAATCTTTTGAATTTCATGCTCAAAACTAAAGGAGGAAAAAGGATTAGGAGCTTCCCTTACCTCAGAGACAAGTTCTTTGGCTATTGGCGACGTAGTCTGAGTTTTCTTTTCTTTAGTAGTGATTGTAGCAGATTTAGCAAGTTTTTTCGCCATGAGGGGAAAAATCATGGCTATCAAAATTTCCTTCTTTCTTCTTTTATCTGAGATGATATATGTTAGGAGTGTTGTTGGCCTTTTCCCCTTTACCCAACTCATTGACTTGACTTTTCATAAGGGATTCTTCATATATAGATTGAGTCAAATGGGGAAGAGGGAAGGTGTCTTCAATACAGTGAATTTCAGGGTCGATCTCATCTATCTCCTCTCCTTCTTCATGACCAACTAGGTTATTTTGGAGAGGGTTTTGAATCCTTTGATCCTCTCTATCTTTGATCCTTTGTTCCCTTGGAAAAGCCTATGGCACATTGTTGCTAGGCCTTTTGAAGCCTCTGTTATCAGTATTATGGGGATTTCTGTACGTGGGCTTCCCTTCCAACTGCCACCTTTCCTTTCTAGTTGAAAGCGACTTTAGCACTTTAGTTACCTCGCCCATCTGAAGGGGAAGGGGAGAGGAATTGGATGGGGAGGATTTAGGTCTCTTCCTGGATATGTCTCTATCATCCCTATTCCTGAGTCGGTCGACCGCCAATATGTTAGATTCTACTTCCATGGCTGCATCTTGCATGTGAGCCAGAGTAGTGGCTCTCCTTTCCCTCAACAGAAAGCAGAAATCAGGATCAAAAGCACTAGCATAAGTGATCTTATCAAAGGCTTCTGAGGGATTTATTTCAGCGGGGATCTTATTGTACATTTTATTGAATCTCTTGGAGAAGTCAAAGACAGTCTCTCCTTCCTTTCTCTTCAAAGACCCAAACTACATCATGTAATACATTAAGTCTTTTTTGTCTCCCCACTGTCTCAAAAAGGCATTATCCAAAGCCTCAATCCCATCAATAGATCCAGGAGGCAGGGCCCTAAACCATTTTCTAGCCTCACCTTCAAGGCTATGGACGAAAATCCTCATTCATACGTCTGCATGCATGATAACATGATCATATGTAAAACTGTAAAAGGCTTCAAGGTGTTCTTATGAAGCTATGTCCCCTTCGCCTATAAACTTGGGCAGCTACTTAAGATAACCATCTACTGGAAGGGCATTGAGAGGCTGAGGTAACAAAAGGGGAGCATACCTAGCATCTATTATAGCCTCCATTCTGGTCATGGGGGGATTTTCTCCTGCCATAGGAGTATTAGGTGGAGGATAACTCAGAGGAGAAGGGGCTCGAACAGGGGATACTGGAAATGAGCTTACAGGTGGACGGGGAAACAATGTGGCATTCAGAGAGAAGGCGAAGGGGCTTGAGTCAGCAGATGCTTCTCTCTGTGCAGTAGCAGCAACGGTAATAAGAGGAGGGGTGGTAAAGATGGGGGTGGGGAAATATTCTATGTTCCTAGGTCTATGCCAAGGTACAACTTCAGGGGAGAGGGGAGTGACAAGGATTTCTCAGTCCAATCCCAGACCAGGAGGGGAGAACTCAACAGGAACACTCCCGAAATTCAGGAAACAGAAAACTTCAGAAAAAGGTCTACTAGGAATCTGACAAGAAGAAAATGGAGTTCCTACAGAAGGAGATGGAAAATTACCTGGTTTGGCAGTGGAAGTTTCTCCTTGAGAGGCATTTCCTTTTCTGAAAATCACCTCTGGATCAACTTCAGGTGTAGCTAGAGGTAGCTGTGGATGGGACCGCGTGTGTCTACCTCTAGAAGCCACAACTAAAATAGCAGGTTCGCCACAGTGGAGTCGTCACAATGGAGTCACTAGGTGCAAAGTAGAAATCTCGTAGGGCTCTGATGCCTGATGCACCTTCAAAATCAAAGGCTCGATGTCGTTCAATCCCAGGGAAAATTTTCAACTACATCCTCGGCAATGGTGCCAGAAATGTTAGTGTCAGAAGTCACTCTTGGATTGCAGCAAGAGTAAGCCTGAGGCCCATCAACTTATATCACGATTTGTTAAAAGGGGATGATCGAATGGAAGTAAACTCAAAACAATATTGCTCACTCAGAAAACTGGGTGAACAGCAAGGACATGCGAGGTCTTGATCTAACTTAAGCCAGTAAATTTTCATAGTGGTGAGTAAGTGAAAGAAAAGAAAGGCGGAAAGTCTCAGATATGAGATCCTCTCAGACCAGAGAAACTTCAAAGTAAACCTCAAACGTTGCAAAACTAATACAATCAAACATGCATTATATAGTTACAACAACACCCAACTGGATCATCCATACCCGGAATTCAGATTCAGAGAAAAAAGGAAAGGAGGAGACCGACCACCATTAAACAAGAAATCTCAAAATACCATTCTATAACCAGAGAACTAGAGGCTTTGTTAAAGCTTTACAGTCGAGAGCTTTTCTCTACCATCGATCCTTAAAAAAATACAAAAACTAAGTATATATACTTATAGCAATTCGCTCTCTTGGCAGCAAGGGGGTAAATGAGACATTAAATTCTAACTTAGTGTGCATAGGTTCTTCTGATCAGTCGAGGACATCAGATCGGCATGGCTCTTTTAGGAAAACCTACACACAGGATGATCTTGGATAGACTGCCTGCCAGAACCTTCATGCCTTGCGTTCATGGCTTGAGTTAAGGTCTCAACCACCTGCTCGATATTCATTAACTTATTTTTCCATGGAGGGTGGCTGTGACTGAAAACATAAAGGAGTGACCCTTTTTTTCTTTGAAGTCCCGGTAGTTGAAATGTCGAAATGGATTTTGGGCACTTTTCGTGTTTCGGGTTTTGAGGATTCCCGATGCAGTGGAAAAGCTGCTCCCTTGTCTCTTGAACTCCCGATCGTCAGAATGCCAAAATGGATTTTGGGCGCTTTTCATGTTTCGGGTTTCGGGGATTCCCGATGCAATGGAGGAGTGACCCCTTTGTCCTTTGAAGTCCCAATAGCTAAAATTCTGAAATGGATTTTGGGCACTTTTCGCGTTTCGAGTTTTGGGGATTCCCGATGCAGTGGAAAAGAGGCTCCCTTGTCTCTTGAACTCCTGGTAGTCAGAATGCCAAAATGGCTTTTGGGTGCTTTTTGCATTTTGGGTTTCAAGGATTCCTGAAGCAATGGAGGAGTGACCCCTTTGTCCTTTGAATTCCAGGTAGCCGAAAAGCCGAAATGGCTTTTGGCCACTTTTCACGTTTCGGGTTTCGGGGATTCCCAATGCAGTGGAAAAGTAGCTCCCTTGTCTCTTGAACTCCCGGTAGCTGGAATGTCGAAATGGATTTTGGGCACTTCCGTGTTTCGGGTTTCGGGGATTCTCGATGTAGTGGAAAAGCGGCTCCCTTGTCTCTTGAACTCCCGGTAGCCGGGATGTCGAAATGGATTTTGGGCGCTTTTCATGTTTCGGGTTTCGGGGATTCCCGATGCAATAGAAAAGCAGCTCCCTTGTCTCTTGAATTCCCGGTAGTTGGAATGTCGAAATGGATTTTGGGCTCTTTTCCCATTTCAAGTTTCGGGGATTCCCGATGCAGTGGAAAAGTGGCTCCCTTGTCTCTTGAACTCCTGGTAGCCGGAATGCCGAAATGGATTTTGGGTGCTTTTCACATTTTGGGTTTCAGGGATTCCCGATGCAATGGAGGAGCGACCCCTTTGTCCTTTGAAGTCCTGGTAGCCGAAATGCCAAAATGGCTCCTGGGCGCTTTTTGCATTTCACATTTCAGGGTTTTGAAATGCAGTGGAGGAGCGACCCCTTTGTCCTTTGAAGTCCTGGTAGCTGAAATGGCTCATCATTTTGTGATTTTGACCATAAGAGATGAGCTCATGCGCCAAACCTCGTGCAACTCTGCGACTCAAACTTACCTGATGACCATCGATCTTCTCCATCTTTGGATCCTCACCGTTGAAAACAAAATGCCTGCTTGCTTGATTTGAAGCCCGAAGTGGACTTCTTCAGTGTGTTTTGCTTGGCACTCATGACTTGCAAGAATTGGTGCTAATAGGTTGGACCCCGCAATCACTATGAACCATCGATCTGTGAACAGAGATCAATGGTGGGGAATCATTGTGGAGTGCAAAGGTGAAATTAGTGGACACACTAGTTCATGGCCCGCAATTCACCAATGTCGTTGATCTCGTTGGGATGGAAGATCAACAAATCTGGTTAGAACGAGTTGGGTGAGTACCTTTCAAATTGCGGAGGTTGAGCTCTCTGATAAAGAGTGTGCATGTTGGGGCCCCACAATCATTGTAAACCATCGATCGGTGAAAAAATTGGTAATGGTTGGATCATGACTTTCAGACCTAGAAAATTTTCTAGGTGGATAGTCGTGAGTTCCTTTAGAAATCCATGGAGTAACAGAGCCTTTCTGTACCATCGATCTGAGAGAAAGGACACATGTCGGTAGTTCGTCGACTTTGGGTGTAATCACCCTAGGAGAGAGAAAGTTTGGAGAGGTTGAACCTCCTGAAGCCCAAAGAGCCAAATTGATTTGCAGTCGTCTATCTGTGGGAGACACGCATCGAGAGATCGTCGAATTCAGGTGAAATCACTCCAGGAGAAAAGGGGGATATGTTGAACAAGAACTCCTGAAGGCCAGAGATCTAGAGTTCATCTGAGTCGTCGGTCAGCTAAGGACAGGTGTCAATAGATCTTCCATTTCAGGAGATAGCCACTTCAGAGGAGAAAGGAGTTGGAATATTAGAAACTCTCGAAGCCCGAATAGCTGAAGTTATTTGTAGTCGTCAATTCATAGCAGACATGCATCGATAGATCGTTAACTTTGGGTGAAATAATTTAGGGAGAAAGCGAGTGTGGAGAGGAAGAAACTCCCAAATGTCGAAGTCCTGAAGTAAACCAGGACCGTTGATCTGGAAGGACACATGGCGCACAATCCTTGACTCTGGAAGACAATGCTCCAGGAGGAAAAGGCTGCAGAAATGTCTGAAGCTCCAGAAGGTCGAAGTCCCGAAATGAAACTAAGCCATCGATTTACAATGAACGTGTGGCACTTGATATATAAATTCAAGTATGGAGTACTTCAGGAGGAAATGTTGTGTGAGCGTCCGGGACTCCCAAACTCCAAAGTCTCGAAGTGAATAAGGACCATCTAACTCCCCGAGGAAACACGACGTCGGATGGTGTACTTCATAGGATTAGTACTCGGAGGTTTTGCGAGGAGGTGATTTGAATTCCGCTGAAGCCCATAGGCCTAAAGTCATTGAGGGTCATTGATCTTAAGGGAGAGTAGGGACCGTTGATCCCTTCGCTCCAGTTCGTAACTTCACCAATTCAGAGTTCGAAGGAATTGGTGTGCAATGACTCAAAAACTCTTGAAGCCTGAAGTTCTGAAGCATCGGAATAGGCACATGTGGCCTTGACGTTTGGTCATAACCCATGGTCATGCGCGATGATCACTAAAGAAGGAGGGGTTAGGCCCCGATTTCCAAATTAGAGACCATGGATAAAGGTTTTTATTAATTAAGGAGAATGAAATTTTTACGCCCCACCATAGGTGTGTTACAGTAAATAGGTATGTGCCTCCTTGCATGGGGTTGATCTCAAGGAATAATGAAGGGATATGATCCATTAGTTGATTACTATAATGAATTGATTTCATAATCTGAGATATTCTCTTCTCCCAAAATTCTTCCATCTCCTACCTTGCTTGTGGCTGGCAGTGCCTCGCACGAGCTAAGAAGGGATTAAGAGCTCCCTTTGTCATATTACTGCCAGGAAAATGCATTTCCAGCTAGATAACACATTTTTTTGGGTACTATAGTGGATTCCTTTATCCTCAAGGACATTAATCCTCATAGCTACTAACAAGGGGATTTGTGTGATGCTACAAGGTCAATTGCCTCCCCCTTAGTCTAATATTCATTTCCTCACAGATCGCTCTCAAATTCAAAGAATGAGAAATTCTTTGCAGAGAAGAAAAGGGACAAGGAAGACTCCTCTGTGAGCTTCCATTATCCATATTTGAAGTCAAATCCAATCAAATAGTTGCATCCACATTCAAGGACAAAATGCAAACAAACCATAAAATCATGGGGTGGGGGAGTTGCACTGGTTGTGGGAGAGGATTTACAAGTTTCCCAAATTTTCGATTTGCATAGTCATGTCATTGTGGGAAATTTTGTGGATAGATGAATGGTGTACAACATACTCTTGGCCTAGATGGAAAAGTAATGGTAGTCGTCCCTAGGATACTTGTCGATTTTCCACCTTCTTCTAGAGAATAGATGGAGGTGATTTTTTAGTATAAATTCGATGCAGAATCTATCCTTGTTGGTCAATGGTATTGTGATCACCACCTTTTTTGTTCTAAGCCTTGGCATCCTCTCTTCTAAGCTCAAGAGGAGAGCCTCTCTATTCTTCCAATCTAGATTAAGCTCTCGAATCTTCCATATAATTCTGGTTGGAAAAAGGGGCTTCATTCCATTGGCGAGTTATTGGGAAATTTTATCACTATATATAAGCACTAAAAATCCTCTAATTATCGCTCAGTAGCCTAAATTCTGGTGGATTTCGATCCTATAAATGGTCTTTATGAATCAATGGATATAGTTCCAGGGGATAAAATCTACACTCATCAACTTGATTATCTCCACCTCCCATTTAGATGTGCTCGATGCCATGAAGTGGGACATATGCATGGAGAGTGTGAGCTAGGATTTCACAAGTTTGGCTAGCCCCTTACTTGAGGAACATTGCAGTATCCTCAACACAAATCTCTTTCTGAAAAAATATATTCCTCGTCCTCTCTGGTTCTCACAAAATACATTGATTTCCAACCTGTCGAGGATGAAGTTTTGGATCATAGTGAATCAGCTCATACACAGCATTAAAATACTATCTTCAATGACATAATTCAAAAGGTGGGAGTTTCTACGGTGTTGAATAAGTTAACTGAAGATTTGGAGTTGTCGAAGACCCAGAGCATCACTCTCGCATCCATTTGGGAAGTGAATCTTCATTCTCTTCAAGGTGTTGGTAAGTCTACTTCCCTCAATAATCCCCTCACTACTCCTTCTTCTTCCTTTCTATACAATGCTTCTATTGAAATACTGGGGTGAGGACTAAGCCTCCCCCTAGCACTGAGGAAACCCTTCTGACTGCTTATACACATTTATCTAATGAGTTCCATCATGGATTTCCTCCTTGTTTAATCCCTCTAGCTCCTATTAACCCTCAACATAGGTTAGGCCCTTGTTGCTCAAAGCCAACCTATCACTCGTCGAGGAGAGATCCATATCTCTTGCGACCTAGGGGTCATGGTATTGGTTTCTATGGAGGCTTAGGCCAAAAATTACTAAATAATTTGTCCCTCCAAAAGTTGGTCGTAAATAGTCTGTTAAGCATGCACAAGAAAGGGCGTCTCGTGAGGTCTTTCAAGGAAAACAAAAATTAATATCTGGGGTCCTTAGAGAAGGGATGGCCTTGCAAAAGGTTTCACAATGATTATATTATCTGTTAAAATTCATGGCTTAGAAGGGAAACCAAAAAATTGTCCCTTCAAAGTCTTTGTGATAGTTTGAATCCTGATATAATTATTCTACAACAAACCATGCATATCTTTGAGTCATTTGTTTTTTATCTAAAGCGTCTCTTATTTGGATGGAAATTCATTGGGACAGACTCTTTGGGATTATTTGGTGTCTTAATTACAGGATTGTCCCCTAGGATATCACTTATTAATTCCTTCTCTATTGTTTTTGGTTTATTTACAGATTTTAAGTATCGAGCTAAATCGACACTTTAAAATTCTCAATGTCTATGGGCCATATTCCGACAAGGAAGCATTTTGGAACAAAAATCTTGGATATAATTTAGCTTTGGATGAAACTACAGTTCTTGGTGGAGACTTAAATTTTATAGTAAATAAAGATGAGATTTGGGGCATGCGGGTCCGAGAAGACAAACTCTCTAACTAATTTTCAGATAAATTTGAAGCATGCAATTTAGTTGATGTAAAACCTATGGTTTTAAAACCCACTTGGTATAACAACTAGAGAGGGGATGAAGGTATCCAAAAATGACTATATTTGTTTCTAGTCAAAGAATATTTACTCCAATCCATCCCCAATTATCAGTCCTGGGTAGGTCTAATTCGATGTTTATATCATTGGCCCATTTACTTGGAATGCATTAAGCCATAATCCAAACTAGGCTTTCCCTTCAAGTACAATTACATTTGGTCTAGAGTCGATTAGTTTAAACAACTAGTCCATTCCATGTGGCTTCCTTTCTCTTCGTTAAGGATTCTATCAACCAGTGACCACATTCTAGAGAATGTCCGAAAATTGAAAAAGGAAACAACGGCTTGGGCCAAATATTGTAGACAAACTCTTGAGAAGGACCTAAAAACTATTGAACAAAATATAGAGGCCTTGTATGCATGGGAAATTGGAAACCCATCAGTACATGTAGAGAAAATGGATCATGGTAAATAGTTTGAAGACAAGCGCCATGCCATACTAATTGAGAAGGAACAAACATGGCAACTCAAGATTTGTGCCCTCTAGTTAGAGACTGGAGACCATAACACCAAGTACTTCCAAAAATTTTCTAATCATAAGAAGAACTACAATATTATATGGGAACTAGAGGATCAATGAGGAAACAAGAAAAGGGGCTTCTCATATCCTGCATAATTTGGGGTCTCACATTTCAAAAACCTATTAGTCGAGAAAGAGCATGAATCTATTGAGGATGTGTTGTCTCTTAAGACTCTTCCAAAAAATGATTGACCAGGAAGACAACACAGAATATTTCAAGGAAATAACACTGGAAGACCTATGTGGGGTCTTAGATATGTTAAAAAAAGACAAAATCCCTGGCCTAGATGAATGGACTATAGACTTCTATTGGAACTTTTTTGAGCCAGTGGGAAAGGATATAGTTCTTATCTTGGAGGAGATCAGAAAGGAGGGTAAACTTAAACAATCCTTTAACACTACGTTCCTGGCCTTTATTCCAAAACCAGATCTTCCTGCCTCCTTTGAATACTCTGACCCATTTCCCTTTGTAATAGCCTCTATAAAATCCACTCAAATATCATCGCTTTGTAATTGAATCCTTTAATTTCCATCTACATATCCCAAGAATAGTTTGGCTTTCTTAAAGGCCAATTAATTCATGAATCCATTGGTGTAGCACAAGAAGGTCTACTACTATCAAAAAAAAAAAAAAATATGCGTTGGTCTTCAAAATTGATATATCAAAATAATTTGATATATTTTCATGGTTATTCCTCATATTATTGTTTGTAACCAAAATGGGAATCCAAAGATGATAGAGAGTTTAATGTGATGATTCGAGGCATCAGCTTATTTAAGAATGGAATTCAAGTTTTTTGTTTACGTGGCAAGGGAAAACAAATTTGAAGAAAACATTGTTGGAGAAAAGACAAAGGTAATGGACCTACTTGAGCATTAACATGTTTGTCTCTTTGGAGAAAAGATAAAGGTAATGGACTAGTTGAGCATTAACAACATGTTTGTTTCATGTTGTTTTTATTTGGATTGATTTATGTAGGTTGTTTATCGAGTAGTCTGTCTTTATTCCTTAATTTTTGTTTATAAACTTTGTTTTTTTAATGGCTAGGAGATGACTATAACATTAGCATAGCAATAGAAAGGCATTGTGAGAAGGAAATATCATAATGGACAATGGGACATTTTCATGGTTTTTGTTACTGATTTTAGCAAAGATGATTATAGTGGGAATATTGGATGCAGATATTTTTATTTGTTAAGATGTATTTTCTTATTGTTATTAGGAAGCAAACTCTCAAGAGAATTTCCTATTATTGTTGGATAGTTGACTCTCGGGACATTTTATTTTCATGTCTAGTTTCTCTTAGCCTAATGAAATTTTGTTATTTTTTATTATATATTCATTATTAGATATTACCTCAATGATAAAGAGAAGTGGAGCATGAGATATAGTTGTTTCCTAACTCCTCATTGTTAAACTTTGGTTGAATAAACAATCTATCCTAGAATCAAATGAAGAAATAGTTGAAATATCTATTGGAGCAGGGAGTAATTCAACTAAGCACCTCACCTTATGGTTTGTTTATCATTATAGTACCTAAGAAGTATGGAACAAGTATGTGCATAGATCCTTTCACCAATGATGCATGCAAAGACGAATATATAAAACATTACGAGTTTAAAGAGGTGTTTCAGTAATTTCAAGGCCAATTTCATGTAAAATAAGGTGATAGTAAGGTTTAATATCATCTCCAATATGGGTTGATATACAAGTTAGACAAGCTCTATGTTTGATCCGGATTATTTTCGGCACGAAATGAGAGCGGAGATATAATAAATAAATGCATAGGGATATCGTAGATATCCAATAATATAACATAAATGTATCAGAGATGCAACCATAAACACAAATATACAGTAATACACGATTTCTATTAATGAAATAAATGTACAGAGACTGTAAAAATACATAGTGAAAGACTCGCTAGAATGGTGGTAGCTTATCTCTGAGAAGAGATGTGACGGCTACTCACATTCGCAAGAAGATGATTACAATGAGGCTCTAAAGGCCTTTTTACAATAAATAGGAATGCCAAAAACCCTAGACATCCAAAAACCTAACCCTAGGAGATGAAGCGCCAATAGTCATGTGGGCCCCATTTGGGTAAGTTAGTACATTAACTTCCCGGAGTCATAACTTTTGCATATGATCTCCGTTTTAGGCATATGATAGCCCGTTGGAAAGGTATCATCAAGGAGATTCATTTTGGGACCTCAATAACACCTTTGTATATCATTTATTTGGGTCAATCCTGAAAAACCTTCATTTAGGCCCTCAAAATGGCCCCGAAAGTTAAAAACTGCTAAAAATAGTAAATTGCCAAAATTGCCAGAAAATTGTTTTGAGCCAGTCGAAAAAGGTGGGTGGCCACCGATATCCACCTATATCAATACTCCCTCCTTAGGAAGAAATGGTATACATTTCATTGAGTTCTCGGGGGAGAGGGAAAAGCATTTGTTGAATCTACATCTTGGTGAGTTGCTTGCCTTGCTGGAGATGTTGCGCTGCTCAGTTTGTGGAAGTTTGTCACAAACCTATTGAGGCTGAGGCTGTTCAACAAGTTGAGATACATGAGAGGATGGTGTGCAGAAGGAATCTTTTCACTTTGCTGCAGACTTGTTGGCCTTCTTCTATTGGATAGAAGGTGCTTGGGGCGAGGTTGTAGTGGTTGCAGTGTCATTCTATTCTTCTTTTGAACAGATTGTGAAGAAGCTAAATTTTGCAGTATAAGATACTACCTTGTGGCACTTTTTAGGTGGAACGGTAGTCGGAACTACCTCTGGTATTCTATAGATATGACCCCCCAAAGTAACAATGACACTACGGGGTTGAGACTCATAAACAACATGGAGCTTCCACATATATGGCTGGCCCAAGAGAACATCACATACATCCAGTGGGGAAACATCACATAATGCCTCGTCCTTGAAGGGTTGGATGTCGTATGACAATCGACATTGTTGGCTGACACGAAGATCTTGTCCTTGGCGAAGCCACCCGATGTTGTATGGCTGCGGGTGTGGTGTTGTCGACAATCCCAACTGTTTGATGACCTCTGTTGAGATGAGGTTCTTCTGGCTTCCGATATCAACAATAAAATGCAGCAGGGTCCCCCTCTCCCACATGTGTGAATGAAAAAGGCACTCCCCCTCTTCGAGGTCTGTCGGTTCTTCTGGTTGAATTGTTGCGGTCACGACAATAGCAGTGGGGTCTGCGTCAATGATCTGTCCTTTACCAGTATTTTCGGAATCAGATTCTGAGTCAGGTTTTGGCTCCTTGGCTTTGATCTTGGCCACCAATGACTATTTTGAGCGAAATTCATCTATGTTTTTCCAGGGGATTTCGTGGAAATCGCACCATTTTCCAGTATCCTTCTTTGTCTTCCCATGACCCTTCTTTTCCTGTGGCTTAGACTAGTTTTTAGGAATATTTTTGTTAGGGTTGTATTTATCATACTTTGGATGTTGTGGATTTGCATACCCAAAATCCTTTTTGTTTTGGTGCTTAAATTTCTACTCGATTTTAACAGCATATCGATAAGAAGCACCGAGTGATGAGATGTCTAGAAAATCCATTTCAGTTTGGATGTATATGTGTAGAGCCCCACAGTATTTCAGAACCAAATGTCGTTCAGAGTCTTTGATACCCATCTTGGTGCACAAGGTATGGAAGGTATTGGTGAACTCTAAAACTGCTTGGCCCCTCTCTTTTCGTAGTGTGGTCCATCTCATGTACTGGTCCTCATAGTTGCCAACAGGGTAATACTGTTCCTTTATCGCATCCACAAAAAAATACCAAGTGGGCTCAGCCCCATATATTCCAGACTCCTATGTGGAACTTTTCTCCCAGTAAGTTTCCCACCAATGTTTGACATGAGGGATATCTTTAAGAAGTGCGAAGGTAATCTTTTCCTTGTCGAAAAAATTGTGAACAGAGAAATAACCTTCTAGCAAAGTTAACCATTTTTCTAGGGCTTTTGCATCTATCTGTCCTTCAAATACAGGAATATCAAAATTAACTTGTACCTTGAAAGGCAAGGTGCCTCCAAAGTGGCCTCTTGATGAATGTGCGTCTATTGCTATCGGCGGGCATTGAAGGAGGTGGGAAAAATTCTCCATCATTTCATCCCTCTGTTGCATGAGAGCTTGCTCAAGCAAAATATTGATAGGATCGTCTGCTCCGTCGTTTTTCTTTTCTTCCGCCATTGAGGGTTTATTGGGTGTGAGAGAGAGATTATATTCAAGAGAGACAAGTTCGAGACCCAACTTTCTATACTCGGACCTCGTCGGGGACATACACTCAAAAACGATCAAGAGCAACCTGCTCTAATACCACTGATCTGGATTATTTTCAGCATGAAATGAGAGCGGAGATATAATAAAGAAATGCACAGGGATATCACAGATGTCCAATAATATAACATAAATGTATTAGAGATGCAACCATAAACACAAATATACAGTAATAAACGATTTCTATTAATGAAAGAAATGTACAGAGACTGTAAAAATACAGAGTGAAAGACTCGCTAGAATGGTGGCAGCTTATCTCTGAGAAGAGATGTGATGGCTACTCGCATTCGCAAGAAGATGATTACAAT